>JANHMN010000007.1:80013101-80049203 GCA_030674055.1 Rhabdomys pumilio
AGGGAGGAGGGAGGAGGGAGGAGGGAGGAGGGAGGAGGGAGGAGGGAGGAGGGAGGAGGGAGGAGGGAGGAGGGAGGAGGGTCTGGGAAAGGAATACATAATTATCTACACCCTCTGGCCTTTAGGTATCTCATTAATATGGAAATCTCTCTAGGGCCTGATTTGATTGAGATGTAGATTCCCATTAACATAAACTGATATGAAGGTTGCCTAAGTTATAGAAATGCACACATTTTATTTTTATTTGTATTTATTATCATGTATTTTAAAGTGATACAGATATTTATACATATCTATGTGATAGGTTTAATTGCTTTATATTTTCTTTGATTTCTACCAAAGCTAAGTAGTTTTTGATCTTCATTGATTTTCTAAAATTATCCCTTATTTTTGTCTTTAACAGGTGGTTGCTATAGTGATGGATATATTTACCGATGTGGATATTTTCAAAGAAATAGTAGAGGCATCAACTCGAGGAATATCTGTATACATTTTACTTGATGAGTCCAATTTTAATCATTTTCTAACAATGACTGAAAAACAGGGTTTTCAAATTCAACGTCTCAGGGTAAGAATTCACTTTTTCTTCCTCATGTACTTTTGCTTACCATTTTCATTCTTGTCAAATTTGAGTTATGTTAAGATAAATTAGTCAAATATATTTAAAACAAAGATGACAAAATAATGGAGAGAGAACAGTGATTGGAGGAGTGGAAGCCCTGTTTGTTCTGGAATGTGCTTCTGGATAGAGGGTGCCTTTGCATTCTTCTGCACTAGCTCTGCAGTCAGGAGTGATTCTATCTCATGGACACAACTTTAAAACCCCTGGCAAGTGACTCCACAATTTGGTATGTGTGGCTTTGTCCAAGCACTATTAACATAGTGGTAAACATCCAGTTTATATTTTACTTGTGGAAGGATCACCAAGGTATTATAATCTAAAAGTGTTTCTCACAGTGAAATCTTATATCATTTATGAAACCATTCTGTGCAAACAGAGAACATATGTCCATTGAAGCTGTGTTAAAGTATATTTTTGAAATGGTTCTTTTTCTTGAGTATTTAATTTTATGGAAATAATTGCAGTGAGGTTTACATCATTATTTATTTACTTTTTAAATGTCCCACTCCTAAATATAATTTTACTTTATGTTTCCATATAATTGCAGAACATTCGTGTACGGACAGTTAAAGGCCAAGATTATCTTTCAAAAACAGGAGCGAAATTCCAAGGAAAAATGGAACAGAAATTTTTGTTAGTTGACTGCCAGAAAGTGATATATGGTTCTTATAGGTAAGAATATTGTGTTTCATATGATATTTTGTGTTAGAATACTTGGGAGCAATCTAATCTACTAGTTTCTATTCTTAATAATAGAAAAAATAAATTAGTATTTTGTTCATACACTAAAGGAAAAATGTTAATGATGTTTGTTAAAGGGAATATTTGGTTATAGAACAAACTTAATTTAAAATTAAAATATTGGGATGGAAATAAGAAGCAAGAGAGTTGATAGATATTGGGTTTGAGATTCTATGTATATAATAAAATGTTAATTATGCTCGTAAGACTCAAGTAAAAGATTCTTGAAGGAACATGAAGTATTCTCATACAGTTATGATAATTTTTCATGTTTTTAACTAATTAAACACTTTGTATACTCATGTTTTCTTTAAAAAAAAAAAGAATATTGTGTTCATTTTAAGCATATCCACTCACTAAAATATTTAATGGAGATGCCCATACACAGATACATGCACATAATTATTCATTTTTTTCAATCCCTTTTAAAAATTGAAAAATGATTCCGAATCTATAATGTGGAGATTTGGAGACTTGTGCCTTGCTAACATCTTCGTGTTACCCAGGCTGCTCATGTGACTACGGGCAATCCTGTGACTTGGGTTCAGGCTCTTCATCAAAACAGTAAGGGAGTTGGCTAACACGCAAGGTGCATTGAAACTCTATCATGGCGAAAGTGAATTAACTCTTACAAGGGTAATGAATAATATGAATTTAGAAATGATCACTTAAGCCAGCATTGGTAATATATGCCCCATTCCTTAGCATGCCAGAGGTTTGCCACAAGTTAAGTACCAGCCCTAGTGAGTACAAGTTCAGTAAGGAGTATAGCAAGACACTGTCTCAAATACCAAAAGAAGGGCTTGTGTGATGACTTAACCTGTAAAGACATTCATTGCTAATCCGATGCTTTGAGTTTGACTCTTAGGGTGAGATTCAATGCTCACAAGATATCCTTTGACATCCACATATACACTGTGGCACACATGTCCACACATATGTACACAACAAAAATAAATGAATAAAATATAAAAAAATTAAGTATTAGACACCTATAGAAACAAATCAATGTGCTAAAAAAATTACTCCCCACCCCCCAAAAAAGAATCCAGCACTTTGAGGAGCCCACCAGATCTTCCTCTGGATTTTTCGGTATCTGACAAAGCCAGAACCTTAACCCAATCTGGCCAGGCTGATGTGGAGTGTAAACGTTGCTACATAATTGCTCAATGATGTCCAGAAACGCATTATTCCTGGGTGTGATACATAGTAAATCTGTATAAACAGGCAAATTAAACTCTAATACTTCTAAAGCCAAGACCACTAAGGTACTGTAGGCCTATCATAGAAGCCATGGGGAAGACCCCAGAGAGCAGTGGAGGTGAACAAGCCAGCTCTGTGGAGGTAAACAGGCCATTATAAAGCCTTTGCCTTGTGATGAGTGTAAGTCTCCAGAAGGAAATAACAGCTTGAAGCGGCTCATCTTGCACTTTCCTTAGTTTATATAAAATGAGCATAATTGTGGAACAAACTACATAGAATTTCTGTGTAATTACATACCCCCAAACAATAATATTGGCGATTACTCTTAAGACTTTCCTTTGTTGCTTTCTGCTTGTGTTTGCAGTAGCTCAGGGAGACTCCCTCCTTCCCTTCCTCCCTCTCTCCTTTGTAACTGTTTGGAGTTCCAAATGAAAACTTGTTAAGTGCAGAAATTACAACTAGTACTTGAACTTAATGAGTCATTTTAAAGTCTCATTATATATGTATATATTTGTTCAGACACACTTTTAGAGGGTTTTAAAGTGAATTTTAATTAAGATTGACTTTACTTAATGTATACATCCTATTCCTTATCTAATCACATCACAATTACTCTGTGTCTTGATGTTGAATATTATATTCAATACATAATTTGTAAAGATGTCTGGACTCTGCAGTCACCATAGCCACCTGTGTGCAGCAGCTCACATAGTGATGGCGTATCAGGAAAACACAGGCGTTGGCTGTATCCTGATGCAATAAAACACATATGTTTTGGTTAATGAATATAAACAACATTTTCAATTTAATATCCCCACTTGAAATACTAAGCGGTATTTGTAAGGTATTTTACATTTATTAAATTCAGAAGAAAATTTTTTTTTGTTTGTTATAAACAAGGCCTCCACTTGAGGTCCCCTGTTTCTGCTTGCTCAGTGCAGGGGTTACAGCTGTGATTCTCTAAGTCCCACTGAAAATGAATTATTGTACACTTATTTTTAAATATTAGGACCTATGTAAAATTTACAAGATTTTCACAAAAGTTGGTGTCTCTAAGGTGCTATTTTTAATCAAGCATTATGGTCACACTTGAAATTCATCAGCCAATATACTTTTACTACTGGAATCCTATGGTCTTTTTTTTTTAGCCCACTGCCAGGAACCCAGCTTCTTAACTCCCCTTTGGTATGTGAATTAATAGCTATACTCAACAATTTATGACTGATGTATGGTGTCCTGTTAGGGGAAGAGAAAGTGTTTTCAACCCAAGTAAATACCTGTGTGTGGTTTTTAAATGTAAATGATATTAAAGATATACAGTCCAAAGTGTAGTTGTTGTTTAGAACCTTTAGTTACCCTTGGTCCTGACCTCCAGTTCTCAGTTCTCTTGGTCAGGTCTCATGCTACTGATTTCCATCTCTTAAATAATCTTATTAGACTGCTTTTTCCAATTCATGGATTTCCGTTATTATCTCTCACAGTTTCATTATGATGACAAAGGTCTATTAGTTCCACCCAGTGGTGTTCACTTTCTGCTCTTACCCTCATTCTTCCATGAGTGGATGAGCACAAATTTTTCCTCCATGAGAAATCCAGGTTTACATTATTGAAACTGGGTTAGAACTGAGCACCGTTGAAGTGTTTCAGTTTCCTTCCCAAAATGAATAAATATTTTATTTTTGTTTCATGTGTGCGCACATGTGTTAGCAAGTTAGGTGCAGCACACTTGCATGGATAAGCCAAAGGACAACTTTGGATACCTCTCTTTCTTCTGTGCCTTCCACCCTTTATGGGGTGTGTGTGTGTGTGTGTGTGTGTGTGTGTGTGTGCGTGTGCGTGCGTGTGCGTGTGTGTGTGTGTGTGTGTGTGTGTGTGTGTATGTGTGTGTGTGTACTGGATTTGTTTTGTTTTGGGATGTTTTGAGCAGCACATTTCATTGGCCTAAAAGTCATCTTGTGAGTCACCGGCTCATTTTGACAGTCAGTCAGCCTGTCTCTGACTTTTTAGGACATTCCAGTGTCTCTGTTTGTTTTTGTTTGTTTGTGTGTTTGTTTTGTTTTGTTTTGTTTGCCTGCTTGTTTTTCTCATCCGTTGCCTTCTCTCCTATTTATTTCTCTTGTTTGATAGTGGATTACACACAGTTTTCAGCATATGAGTGACTTTTCCAGATGTCCAGTTGCTGATTGGCAATGTGTTACATGCAATCTAGGCTAACAGGGCCTAAGTCAGGAACACAGTCCATATTTCTGAGGCTTTAATCCATGTTTTCCTAAATCCCATTCTCTCTCTCTCTCTCTCTCTCTCTCTCTCTCTCTCTCTCTCTCTCTTTCTTGTAAATCTGTCTTTCTCTGAATTGCTTATTTATAGCTCAACTTGAGATAGAAATTTTTTCTAATTTTCCTCATGCCGTTGATTTCCTCCACTATTATCAGAAAGGATACATTTGTTTTTTTTTTTTAAATGGGATCACTTTCTTTCTTTCTTTCTTTCTTTCTTTCTTTCTTTCTTTCTTTCTTTTCTTCTTCCTTTCCTTCTTTGTTTTTTACACTCCACATTTTATTCTGCCCCCACCACGCTCTGACTGTTCCACATTCCATACTTCCAACCAACCCCTGTCTTCACAAGGTTGTTCCCACCTCCACCCCCCACCCTACCTGACCTCCAAAGTCCCTGGGGCCTCCAGTCTCTTGAGGGTTAGGTGCATCATCTCTGATTGAACCTGGATCCAGCAGTCCTCTGCTGTGTATGTGTTGAGGGCCTCATATCAGCTAGTATTTGCTGCCTTTTTGGTGGTCTAGTGTTTGAGAGATCTTGGGGGTCCAGCTTAATTGAGACTGCTGGTCCTCCTACAGGATCGCCCTTCTCCTCAGCTTCTTTCAGCCTTTTTAATTCAACCACAGGGGTCAGCAGCTTCTGTCCATTGATTGGGTAAAAATATCTGCATCTGACTCTTTCAGCTGGTTGTTGGGTCTTCTGGAGGGCAGTCATGATAGGCCCCTTACTGTGAGCGCTCCATAGCCTCAGTAGTAGCATGAGGCCTTGGGGCCTCTCCTTGAGCTGGATCCCACTTTGGGCCTGTCACTGGACCTTCTTTTTCTCAGGCTTCTCTCCATTTCCTTCCCTGTATTTCTCTCAAACAGGAACAATTATAGGTCAGACTTTTGATTGTGGGATGGTAACCCCTCCCTCATTTGATGCCCTGTCTTCCTGCTGGAGATGGGTTCTATAAGTTACCTCTCCTTACTGTCAGGCATTTCATCTAAGGTCCCCCTCCCTTTGAGTCCTGAGAGTCTCTCACTTCCCAGGTTTCTGTTGCATTCTGGAGGGGTTCCCCCTACCTCCTACTTCCCTAGCTTGACTGTTTCCATTCTTTCTGCTGGCCCTCTGTATCCTTTGGATACAGAAAGGATAGTTGGATCATTCAAGTCTTCCTTTCCTTGTTAAAACTTGTTTTTGGTTTAAAGATGGTCTGTCCTGGAGGTGTTTTTATAGACACTGAGAAGAATGTGCGTTCTACTTTGCTACATGTTCTGAATGTTTCTGTTATTCCTGTTGTTTCAAGTGCTTTTCAACTTGTCTATTTATAAATCCATTATTGAAAGTAGCTGCTATTGTATTTGAGTCCCTCTTTAAATTCTATCCTATTTTGCTTAATATACTTCAAAGACCTGGTTCATAAATATAATTGTTATAAATGATGATTTTTACTCATTAATTATGAATGAGCATTCTTGTAATTTCAACAAACACTATCTTCTTGCTAAACTAAAATTGACCCTTGGACCATCGTCTGATGACTTGTCTTTGATAAACTGTCAGACTTTAAAGTCTGTTTTCTCTGATACTACGATGGCTTTTATCTTAGGCATCATCTTCAACATATTCTTTTTTTTTTCCATCTTGTGTCTGTCCTTAGATCTAAAGTGGGTTGTGAGTAAAAACAGTGCTTGGGTCTGGAATTTTTATCCATTCCTTTGATTTATGTGTTTTGGTTGGAAAGTTAGAAGAAATTCTTAGCAAGAAGTTACCTTGGTCATTGCTGTTTTCAGGGCAAGCTGGAATTTCTTTCCCCTGAGTTCTTTTGTTTTGTTGTCATTTTTTGTAGTCTCTTCTTCTTTCTTTTCTCATGTCCTATAGATATTTTCTTTTTGTTTTGTTTTATTTTGAGATAGGATTTCAATTGGTAATCTAAGCTGCCTAGAAATTATGGAAATACTTCTTCCTCATCCTCCCAGCACTAAGGTTTGCAAGTATGACTTACCTGAAGTTGAGTATGGTATCATAAGGGTTGCAAGCATGATTTACCACCTGAAATTGAGTACGATGTCTTAAGCCACCAGGCTTTCATGCTTCATTATTATTGGCATTCAACTTATACACGCAGTTCCCACTTCACCCGTCGTTTAGATTCTTTTCATTGTATTGTTTGGTTTTGTTTGTTTGTATGTGTGTATGTGTAGGGGTGTGTGTATCTGTGGCTTTCCTTGTTCCAATTACTATGTTTTAAACAGTTCATAAGAAAGAAAATGAAACCAATGTATACAATAACATATTTAATGGAACCTTATATATTGCATGCCAATACAAGCATTTCTAACTTTTAGTGTTTTTACTTAAGGAAATATACTTATTTTATCTTTTTTCATTAAAAACTTTAAGTATCTTCAGAACACCATACCTGGGAATAGATATATCAACAAGCTGTAGAGTGTACCTGAGGTAAAAGTTCCTTTAATGAACAGCAGAGATGATTAATGAACTCAAAGTATGCTATGGAGCATCAGTTAGTAATAGGAGATATTGGAAGACTCTGGGGACTAAGGTAATGAATGGTCAGATAAGTACATTGAATATAATAGTTGCAAAGTTCTAAAAGGATGTGAGTCAGAGACTAAGAAGGTGTTACCAGGAAAGAGCAACTGCAAAGATCTAGGGACAGAAAGGGGAAAATGTGTGGTTAAACATCTTAGGCAAGTGATAAGCTATCCAGGCAGGAAGAACCAGAAAAACAAGGTGGGTATAGCGGTACTCTCCAGTAACCCTAGCATTGAAGAGATTGAGGCAAGAAGATCCCATAGCCATCATGAGATAAAAGCACATAAGAGTATTCTCTAAAGCTAGGCAAGAATTTGGATTTTATTTTAGGTAAGTTAGAAAGTCCTACATTGGAATACAACATGAGCCATTCTTTATTGACTTCCATGCTATGTCAATTGACAAATACAAAAATGAAGCCACTAAGATTCAAATTAGCTTATGACACAATGACTTGGATGACACAGAATTGTGAGGATTTTTAGAATCAATATCTGCAAAACCTGTTTATTTCTGTTAGTTCTTGAAACCAGAACTAACAGACACTTTCTTGCTTTGTGTGGACGACTGAAAGGATCCTTGAAACAGAGATAGAAGTAGAAAGAGCTTTGTGTGGATGGATTGCCTAAAACTGCTCAAATCACTGTCTCAAATAAGACCCAAACAAAGACATGTCTGGGGAAGAATGAAGATGGGATGGAGATGCACAAACTGGGTGTAGACGTCTGGTGAGGCTAGTTAGTGTTGCAGCAGACACTGGACATTGGTTCTACAGCTCCAGAGGAGCTCAGTACTGCAGATCTGAACCGTATGCCTCACAGATGACACGGTTCACCCATAGTGACAGAGAAGCACAGGAGTCCTTCCACACAGCCCTCAAATGTCTCATTGGTCCTTTCAGATTCACCTTTGAAACACTCAACTGAATACCACACTGTAACCTACAATTTTATGGCAGCGTTTTAAAGGAAACTTTTTCCAGTTATCCTATATTCTCAGTTTCCTAAACTCAACTCTTAGGGATTACTGTATTTCATAACCTTAGGTGTTATACTTTATTCTAACATTTTACTCTTGATAGTAAATTCAATCCCTGGTCATTCAAGCATGTACTACAGACAACTACTAAAAAAAATGATCCCCAAACCTTTTTTTTATCTTACAATTTATCTGAATTTGAGGGCAAATCCTAATCATACAAACTTTTCTTGGCTTTTCAAACTTATGTACACACTTCTCAAGTCCCTCAGACTATTTTTTTTTATATTCCAGGTAAGTATATTCTGGTGTGTTCTGGCGTGTGTGTGTGTGTGTGTGTGTGTGTGTGTGTGTGTGTGTGCGCGCGCGCGCGCGCATGCGCACGCGCGTGTCTGTCTGTCTGTCTGTCTATCTGAGTGACTGACTGGCAGTTACTGCTTTCTTTGCTTTTCATTGTGTTTCTTCCAAACAAACTGCCTACTCCTATTTTTTGACTCCCACTCTGGGGAATTCTACATACCTGCTAATTTAACACATATTTGCTGCTTTCTGTTTCTGACATTGCCTTATCCATAGCTTCACTTGGATTGAAATTTTATTTTTTTAATTTATTTTTATTTTTTTATTTCCGTCAGCTTGCCCAGAAATTGTCTTTAACTATTCAGTTTCATGTCATTTCTCTGACATCATCCTGCTGGCCCACATATTCACATAAAGAGTACCCAGTCATCATGTACCATGAATTCATGAGATGTAACATTAAAAACTTGGGCATATCAGAATGACAAATTCACTAGAGATATTTTATTAATTTTTATTCAGTGCATTTAAGAAATGTTTGCATTTATTTTTCCTATATAAACAGTACACTCATTTGGTATAGAGAGTGTTTGTCTCAATGGTTTTTCAATAAACTCCAGTGTGTTGTATATATTGTTTGATATGAAAAATATTAACAATTTATTTTTTCCAGTAAGTGACTCTATTTAATTTGTGTTCAAAAGTTAAATTCAAATATTAATATGAAATTTTAAGATTTCCCTCACATCAAAACTATGTAGGAAAGGACTTGAAAGTTGTATAAAATGCTGTGAAACCATTACAAACATTAATTTTATAGAAGTTGTGTAAAATATGCAGAGATCTTGATTGGCGTCTTAAATAACATGTTTTATGAGGAGCATCATAATCCTGTGTAGACTGAATACAGTGCAGTCCATCCATGAGTGACTGAGGAAGCAGCCCGCAATTGCTCTCTGCATCCCAAATTACACTGAATAACCCACAGAGACAAGATTGGAAGGAATGGAGGCTCAAACTGCATTAACACTGTTTTCTTTGCATTATGACATGTTAGGACATTAGTGATGCTACCCATGTCTCCAATTTGGACATGAAGAAAGTAGACCCAGCATCATATGGCTCCAGCTCTGCAGAGGCCAGCCAAGAGCCTCATTTTTCACTCTAATCCTACTGGGTTGAAATATATAATTATATTATCTTGGCAGATGTAGATATAAAATATACAGCCACTTTTCTTTCAGCTTTTGGAATATAGTATAAAAATTTTGAATAGACTTAGAACTGGAAGTCAAGTTGCTTTGGTATTTAAGGTGTGTGTGTGTGTGTGTGTGTGTGTGTGTGTGTGTTTGTGTGTGTGTGTGTGTGCATGTGTACTTATTATAAGCATGTAGTTATTAAAGCATTCTAAATATACTAACCACGAAAAACAAGCATGAGCATTCTCTAGTCATTTTTAAATGACATTTTCAGATGAAGTCTATGATGTCATTAATCTCTGAACAAAATTAAGTTTTTCTGTCTGTTTTGTTTTCAGTTACATGTGGTCATTTGAAAAAGCTCATCTCAGCATGGTTCAGATGATCACAGGACAACTTGTAGAATCATTTGATGAAGAATTTCGAACACTCTATGCCAGGTCCTCTGTCCCAAGTTCTTTTGCTCAGGAAGAATCAGTGAGGGTGAAGCCAGGCAAAGCCTTATGGGAGAATGGCATTTACCAGCGATCCATTTCTTCGTTAGCTTCCATTTCCAGCCAGAGAAATCTTTTTGGCAGACAAGACCAAGTTCATAAAATAGATTCTAGTTACTTCAAAGGCAGAGGGATGTATCTACTCAATGAACAGGACAAACACAGCATGAGAAACCATGGCTACAAGCCTCATTTTGTTCCGAACTTCAATGGTCCGAGTACAATCCGTCACTTCCAACCCAGTCAGATCAATGAAAACTGGAAGAGGCATAGTTATGCCGGGGAACAACCGGAAACAACACCATACCTGCTGCTCAACAGAGCTATGAATCGGACCAATAATGCTCCTGGACGCTGGAGAAGGCCTTCGGACAGTCTCAGTGTGGCATCGTCATTACGGGGAGGACAAGGAAGCCAGCAAAACATACCTGCTCAGAGTTTTGCTGATCGGCTTGCCCAGAGAAAAACGACAAACCTTGCCGAGAGGAATTCAAATGTACGCAGGTCATTTAACGGGACAGATAATCATATCCGCTTTATACAACAACGGATGCCAACTCTGGAGAATACCACAAAGTCTTTCCTGCGGAGCTGGAGAATTGAATCGTACTTAAACGATAATTCAGAAACCCCACCTGATTCAAATGGCTCCACCCTGGGTGACAGATTTGAAGGCTACGAAAGTCCTGAGACCGTGAAAGCCAACGCACTTTATACTCATTCAAGGCTCCGCTCCTCGTTTGTGTTTAAACCAACTTTACCAGAACAAAAAGAAGTCAATAGCTGTACAACTGGCTCCTCAAATTCCACCATTATTGGTTCTCAAGGAAGCGATACACCTAAGGAAGTCCCAGATAGTTCTACAAATGCACCGCTCTTGACAGAAGAACCTTTGCCTGAATCAGTCTCCAAGCTCCCAACACAGTCAGAGGAACCAAAAATGCACAGCTTACAGGTTCCGGAAAAGCAACCAGAAGTCTTAAACCAAAGAACAAATGGCCAAGCAGCATTAAACAACTGTATCTATACAAACCTATGTGTCAATAAGCAGATGGAGAACACAAAAAATCAGCAAAATGACAATCTACTCAAAAGGCGGAGTTTCCCATCCTTTGACCACTCAAAAGTCAATTTAGAGCATGGAAATAGCAAGAATTATGTTTATAGTACCCTTACCAGAAATCGGATTCGACAACCAGAAAAACCCAAGGAGGATGTGCTGAAGAGTTCTAAAAGCATGCACAATGTGACCCACAGCATAGAGGAAGATGAGGACGAGGTTATCAAGAGAGACCCTCCAAGTGCCTCTGCCACCAAATCTATTTCTATTGCTGCTTTGCTTGATGTAAATAAGGAAGAGCCCAACAAAGAACTTAATTCTAAAAAGGATGGCAAAGCCTCCCCGAGTTTTTTGAAAAAGGGGTCTCAGAAATTAAGGTCCTTACTTAGTCTCACCCCAGAAAAGAGAGAAAACCTGGCTAAAAACAAGGCATCGGCGTTTTACAGAATGTGTAGTAGCTCTGACACTTTGGTTTCTGAGGGTGAAGAGAATCAAAAGCCCAAAAAATCCGAGCCCAAAGTTGATTCTTCTCCCAGAAGAAAGCGTTCCTCCTCGTCAAATTCTCAAGGCAGCATCCATAAGAGCAAGGAGGACATAACGGTTAGCACATCTCCAGGGAGAAGTTCCCAAGCAGAGGAAAATAGAAGAATAGCGCCTTCTCCAAGACCCGTTGAGAGAAGACTTTCAGAGAGAGCTGGAGATGCCTCCGCCCCAAGATTTAATACTGAACAGATCCAATACCGTGATTCCAAGGAGATCAGTGCAGTCGTGACCTCTGCCAGACGGCCAACCTCTTCTTCAGTGCTAAAGCCCAGTGAGCTTCTGAGATCTCATTCAACCAACCAGCGAGTTTACAGTCGATTCGAGCCATTTTGTAAGATCGAGAGCTCTATTCAGCCAGCGAGCAGCGTTACAAACACACAAGTCAACCGCCCGGAAGTCAAGTCCACAACCATGGGCAGTGGTTATGGCAGATCCAGCCCGATGCTGAATTATAAGACTGGAGCTTATCCTCCATACGCCCCCAATGAAAACAAGTTCCGAGGATTTATGCAAAAGTTTGGAAACTTCATACACAAAAACAAGTGAAATACCTCCATTTCAAATTGCAATTGAAATATACAATGAATGTCCTGTAAATATTTGCCCAAAGAACACTCTGTACTTTATTTTGTACCATGCCAAGAGTGTTCTGTATGAGAACTGGGGAAATGTATAGTAGTATACAGAAAAGTCATTGTTTTGTGCTGAAATTAGTTGTACTTGGTTACCCCACAAAGGACTATCCCAATAAACACATTAAAAATCTGTTTTTAAATGGCAATAGATGGGAGTCATTGTTTCCTATCTACTAAAAATCTTGTGTTTGATTGGAAGAAACCTCAATGGAGAGACTGTTGGGAGTTTATCATTCATTCCAAAGTCTCATTTAAAAGCAGTTCATATTACTTAAACCGGTGCTTTTTATATACCTTTATGATTTTTTCATATTTTCAGAGACATGAAAAAATAAAGCAAAGCCTTTTTGTTGATAAATTCTGTAGGATAACTTAATATATGTCTTCCTATGCAGCACTACACAAAGAGTATTGTTTAAATTCTGTAGGCTCTGATGCTTATTGAGCCGGCAGTGTGTTTGCACTTACGTACGTCAGCATTAAGCGTCAGCTTTGTATATCGCTGGCACACACACAGGCTTTATTTTCTAACCTGTAGGTACTGTGTCATGTTCTGCTTTATACTTTATATTTACTTTATACTTTATATTTTTTATCTTTTGTAGTCATTTCTTAATTAAAATTTAAAGTGAGTGAAGCGCCTATGGGAGTCCCTTCCCCCACCCCTTCTATCTATAAAACCTTCTAAACCTGTAAAATTCTGCCCACACTTGGGTTAGATTGACACGCCAATGCAGAAATATTTTGTTTGAGAAGTGTTTACGTTTTTAAAGTTTGGGTTGGATGTGGCGTGGTGACACACTGTCTCATGAGGGTTAGATAGCAGCAGTGAGAACTTGGCCTAGTCCCTCATTGTCACACAGCCAACCCGGATGGAAGCATCTCCATACTTTAGTTTGGCTATATGCAGGTCGTAGATACCATTTGCCATTTATAAAGGAACAAAAATGTTTCCTGTTCATTGCAGAAACATGAATTTGTATTATGCACAGCATGTAGGATTCAGGAAGCAAAGGAGAGTGTGAGAGGCATGGGGTGCTTTAAAAATATCCCAAGTGTCTTATTTAATATTTTTAAGATTGCTATGCAGAATACTATATTGTTGGTTTTCACAAACAATATTCAGTTGGTACTATGAAATGTCATTGTCTGTGTTGTTGAAATCATTTACCTTAGAAAAATCCTGATAGAAGAGGCTCTGGAATGAAACAGCTAGCATTTCCTGAGTACCTAACTATAACCAGGTCATGCCCTACAAACTTGTGTTCCATCAAATAATAAGCAATGGCTCTAAAGTATAAAGTTCTGCATGACATCAGCATTCTGTCCTGATTGTCTCAATGCCTGCCCTATTAAAAATGAAGAAAGCATCTACTTCCTAACTGGGAGTCAACCAGGAAAAGTTTAATTGCATGTCACCAGATAACAAGGGCACACTGAGATCAAGTGATTGTGATAGATAAAATTAGAATAGTAAGGTGAGATTGAGTTCTGCGGTGCTTTGTTGCCATTGGGATCTGGCTCGTGACAATGAAAGCAAGAGAGAGGCAACCTAGAATGAGTTGTAACATTGGGGCTTTGAGGAAGGAAAGATTGTGGAGGGAAAGCTAGGTGGGGAAAGGAGCCCAGTGATCTTAGGAAGGACATCTACTCAAATAAAACTACACTGCACAGAAGTTGTGTCCTTTTCAAGACATGCACGGCACTCCATGCTGTAGGCTGTTTAGCTCGAGCCCAGGTTGTGGTACAGCATCCATGCCTGGCTGGCCCGTGTTGTGGTACAGCATCCATGCCTGGCTGGCCCGTGTTGTGGTATAGCATCCATGCCTGGCTGGCTGCTGGTCTGCTTTGCTGCGTGAACCTATTTTTGAAGTGTTAAGTCCCCTTACCCTTTTGTTCATCCTCCCCTGATAACCTTTAGAAATATGGCAGTACCTATACAGAAAGAATGTCTCATGAGCAAGAATCCAGATGTTAAGTTTCACATCACTACAAAAGTAGCTTTATAACCTCTCGTCATAACTGAGGAAAATGTTAAGCTCTGTGACTCTGGTCTGAGCCTATTGAAAACAGAAGTGTGATGAACTTGAATCTATCCACATTAGTAATAGTATAAAAAATTGATCATGGGAAAGGGGCCAATTCATAGAAACGTTGACTTTAAAACAAGCTTTTAGAATACACATTTCCTCACTCAGACCAGAGGGTCATATGCAAAAGCTTAGCACCACCTAATACAATAACTCCCATAATTGCTGAAATATGGTTAGCTTGGAGAAACATTTTTTAAATTGTCACTGGGCTCTTCTTTGGGAAGCAGGGAGTGAAGGGTGCTTCATTGCATCTGCTTGTTGGGTAATTTACGCTTTTTCACAAGAGATTTATGCTCAGCCTCTTTTCTTTGATTATCTCCCTATTTTAATGTCTTCCTCTGGAAGCACCCTCATGTCTGAATGTATACAAAGTTTTCCAAAATGTCTTCATTGAGAAATTCTCCTTGGTTAAGACTGAGAAAACACAATACTTCAAAAAAAAAAAAAAAAAAAAAAGTAACCATTGTTACAGTATTAAGTAGATACTGCCCAGGTTTGGTGGATGTAATTTCAAGCAACATATTTTTTTCTGTTTTACTTGTAATGTTGATATTGGTGGAAAGATGTTACATAGATGTATTTTGATATTAAATTTTAGCAATGTGCATTTCCTTCTATGTGGAGCTGTTGTTTATAAGCAGAAACACAAGGAAACAGTATGATTTCTAAGTGGTTCTTGGCAGGTGGCATTGGAATAGCACAAAAGATAGTTACCCTAATATATTTATCTCCTTCCACTCATGGCTTGTCGGCCTGGCCATGGTGTCAGTCTTCTCTCTGTGAGGACTGACAGGAGCTGAATGTTGGGAACATCCAACTTCCCTTTACACAAGAACTATCTTTGTGCCACTATTATTCCACCAGTATTTTTGCTTTATAAATATTTGTTGTCTCTTAATGTGCCTTTCACTAAGGGGTTTAAAGTAGAATCATTGGTTTATAATAACTAACTTGTGGTTAATATGGGATTATGTTTAAAAATTACAATTTAAGTTGGATTCTGATATATTTAAAACAAAAGTGGTAAAATTCATAAACAAATCAACTTGTCAACTTTTTATATACATGTAATACTACAAAGAAATATTCTTTCAAATTAACTTTTTTGGTTAATAAATAATATTAAATAATTTTGTACAAATACTATATTTCTGAGTATTTTTTTTAGCACTATAGGTTAGATTTCCTCACTCAAGTGCACTCTTCCCTTTAGTAATTATAATCTTGGATTTAGATAATTTACTAAAGATATTTCTCAGAGTCCAAGGAGATGGATCATTGGATAAAGCACTTGCTACACAATGTGAGGGTCAGAGTTTAGATACCCAATACCCACATTAAAGCAGGAAGGGTGCAGTGTGTGTGTGTAATCCTAATACAGGAGGAAAAGAATCTGGGGAAGGCTCCACAGGCAAGCTGGATAGCTGGGCGTGATCAGCTGAGGAGCTCTAGACTGAACCAAAGGGTCTGCCTCAGTGAGTAAAGCAGAGACTGATCCAGGGACGCACAGTGTCAACTTCTGGCCTCCATGTGGACATGAAGACATCCTCTTGTGTGCATACACAAGTCTGCAAACATGAACTCACACATACACACGGAAAATAGTTAAATAAAACTTCTATAATGCCTTTGATAAAGACGTTCTCATGGAACCCTGTGTCTGTCTGGGATCCTCAGTCATAGTACAGTTCACTTTACACATTCATTTGGTCAACACTGGGTCATCTGTATATGTGCCACTGAACATGCAGCCAAAAATCCTATTTTCTAGTATTTACAACACACATTTTATATATGTAGAGATGTTTTTATACACCAAAGCGACCATGGACACTTACAGCCCTCAGTACTGCAAGACGTAGTAAAGACCTCGACGCTATAGGCTACTCCATGAGTCTATGTTCACTAAGCTATTCTCATAGTAATGAAATACCCTAAATGCATTGTGACAGTGGGTCTCCATGGATACAAGATGCATGATTCATCCTCTTTATTTTCATTTCTACTATGAGTTACTTTAAGTGATATTTTTTCTTTAGATTCAGAAATTTTCTTAAAAGAAATTTTGTAACTTACTTTTACAGAAGTTGTTAACATCTGGTTTTTGATAAATGTTCTCCAGGTATAACTATATTACAGCATCAAAAAACCTAATCTGAAAATTACTTAAAACTCGGAGTTCATAGGTGGAAAAAACCGACATATCAGATTACAAGGTAGTTGAAATCTATGAATTAAGTCAATAGTTGTGTCCTGTCAAAGGTAAACGTTACTTGAAGTTCCTAAAGTATAATGATAAAGAAATATTCCTAATAGATGCTAAGGTTAAAGGAACCCCCACATCCTTAGCAGCACAAACATATTGGCTTTAACTTGGGATCCAACCTCAAGGATATTTCAAACAGTCTGGATTGCTTTGAAGAGTCTAACCAAGTCTACATCTGGAAGCAGCTGTGTGGCCCACACAATCATCTTGCCGGCAAGAACACACGCGGGCACCAGGATCCTTCTGCAGCAAGCGTTTATTGGATGAAAGGAGGAAGAGAGAGAGACCCAAGATGGCACTGCTTTATATACACCCTAGGGTGGCGTGGACATATCTGATTGGCTGCTTGCTCAAAACCCCGTATGATGCCCTGGGCTGGGTGGTGACTTGGCGTGCTTTCACCACTTGCACATGCGCAATTTACTTGTTTACCCACGGCAGCGTCAGGTGCCAGCGCCTTCTTGTAATGGCGAATGGTGTCACCGCTCGCCGCAGCTCTCTACATCTCCCCCTTTTAATTTTATTAAATGAGACCATAAGGTCGTCTGGCAAGGCTCTAAGTCATCTCTCTTGTAGAGGAAGGTAGAGGTCTAGTCCCTTATGCAAAATGTTGGGATATTGTAAAGAATTTCCACCCTGGTCGTTGAGTCCATGACTGTACTTTAATCTACCCATCCTGTTGCCTTTGACAAGGAGAGGATTTGGCAACTCGACCTCTATGCAACCAGACATGCCTTCGAGGAATCTATCCCTGAGGAACATCCCCTGTATATCACAGTATACACTCCACCCAGAGATGTGCAGAGAGCGGGGCTTTTGCCTCACTGACCCAGTGCAGTGGGATAGAACCCGTGGGGTGCATCGGCTGAGGGCTCAAGCGCTAGCTACTTTCATAGCATAGACAGCCAGACTCCAGGGGAGGAACCTTGTTCTAAAGCAGCAAATGCTTGGGCAATCACCACCTTGTCACACTTCTGTTGAGTTTTGAGTTTGCAGACCAACCATAACATGAACACTAATCCACAGCATAGGGCTGTACCAAACAGGCCTACTCCCACCCATTCTTTAAAGAAGGAAAAGGCCGAAGATCTCTCAGTGTTTCCTTGAACTCTAGGGTCCAATTCTGCAGCAAGAACCTAGAAAGGGATGATCTCCCATCTCAGCTCCGCATGTCCCACCATCAGCAGTGTCAGCCAGAATATCACCGTCAGCAGGAGGGTCTTTATGTCTCTGGACAGGATCAAGCTGAGATTCCAAGATTCTTCATGTTAGGCATTCCGGTAGCCAGAACAGATTATCTTCTTCCTGTGGAAAAACACAAACAGCTCCCCTGGATCTTATTAAAATAGGATCCGGGCCTTTCCAGTGTCCGGTCAAAACATCCTTCCATTTGACCATCTCTTTTGGCCTGTCAGGCTCTAAACAATGACGGTTAGCTGCTGTGTGGCCTCGACTGTCCAGATTTTAAAAATTAAGGGTAAAAAGTGCTATAGAAATGGTGACTCGTGGCACTGAGGGTAGAGCTTCCTCAACTCCCCCCTTTTGTTTTATTAAATAGGACTTAAGAGTGCGATGAGCCTATTCTCTAATGCCTTGTCCTTGAGGACTGTATGGTAGACCCGTTAGATGGGTCACCTCCATTTGGTGGCAGAATTGTCCAAACTTCTGAGAAGTGTAAGCTGGTCCATTGTCAGTTTTAAGAATTTTAGGCTTTCCCCAGGCACTCCATGTCTCGAGGCAATGCTGAATAACATGGGCCACCTTTTCTCCAGCCAATGGGGAAGCAAATATAATTCCAGAACAAGTACCAATGGAAACATGTAAATATTGCAATTTGCCAAAGGATGGGATGTGAGTAACATCCATTTGCCAAATCTGTAGTGGCCGAATTCCTCGTGGATTAATTCCTACATGAGGCACTGGTAAGAATTGACAACAATTTTGACATTGAGTCACTATATCCCTAGCCTCTTTTCTGGTTATGTCAAATCTCTGACGTAAAGTCTCAGTGGTTACATGAAATCTTTTATGGAAATCTTTGGCCAAGGTCAACTTTGGAGATAGGGCGACAGCTATTAACTTTGTGGCTCAGTCTGCCAGGTCATTTCCACAGGACATTGGTCCCGGTAGACCTGAGTGAGCCCTGATATATGTAATAAAAACAGGAGATCTCCTATTGACTAGGGTAAATTGAATCTTTTGAAAAACTTCTATAAGTCTACTAGAGGGCTTAATTAATCCAGCAACTTCCAGAACCTTAACTGCATTTACTACATAAAAGGAATCTGAAACAATATTTAAAGGACCTGGGAAGGTTTCAAGAACCTCTAATACTACCAAGCATTCCACAACTTGAGGTGAGGTCTCATGGTATTGTCTGGCTGTGACTTCATTATTAACTACATAGCCACCCACACCTGTTTTTGACCCATCTGTGTAAACAACCACTCCATCTGGGAGCGGCTTCTGAGATATAATGTGTGGAAACACAATAGCTTGAGTTAAGGCAAATTGTAAAATAGGATGTTTAGGATAGTGATTATCTATTTGACCATTAAAAGAAGTGACCAACACCGCCGAAACATCAGAGGTAGCAGTTAATGTTTGAACCTGATGTGCAGTATATGGCACTATTAAAACCTTAGGATCCCTTCCAAAATGGGTAATGGCTGCTTTTAGCCCACGAAGGGCAAGCTGAGCGACTGCATCTGGATACCATTCAATAATCTTTGCAGATTCTACCGGCGCGTGGACGCGACCTCCCTCTGCAGCCTCAAACACCGGAAAGGCTTGTAACATCCTTCTTTTGTCTTCCTTTGAAAGGAAGGAGTCTCAGCAGCGCTTGTCTGCATAAGGCGGAGGGGGGCTGGAGACAGTAGGTTGGGAGGGCGCGACAGGCCGAGAGGCCATGCAGTTCCCATCTCCTGCCTTCTCCCACCCTCCATCTTGCAGCTGCGGCCGCCCATCTGGACGGCACCCCTCCTCCTCACAGCGGGCTGCCTCCCCATCCAAGTCCTCCTCCTCAGAGGGACCCAGTTCCCCCGTTTCAGAGCTACCAAGCCCTAAGGCCTCCAGTTCCTTTACCGGATAAAGAGGTTTCTTTTTCGGGGCCCTCTCTCCCTCCTTACGTTTCTCTCCCAGGGCGTCCTTTCCCTTATCTCTCACTTCCGCGGACTGAGCGTCTTTGGAAGGGTCTGTTTTCTTGAGCGTGCCTTTCCTATTCTCTTTATGAGTTGCTAGCCTCTTATCCCGCTCTGTTTCTGACAGGCTGCCTTGTAACTCTTCTAACACTCCCTGACCTGCCACAATAGTTGAGCGGCATTTCTCATCCTGTAAAATCAAAAGGAAGAGAACAAGCACTGCTAGCACAATAGCGAAAGCTTCTGGAGCTCCTGCCAACTGGGGAGAGAAATGAGATAGATCAAGACCAAACATGCCTCTCAGAGCTTATCTTTGACCTGCAGTTCTGAATCCTCTCCGAGAGCGTAGGCTTTCCTCAGCACAGGTGATGGTGGGTTCCCAGGTTTCGGCACCAGCTGTGGCCCGTGCAATCGTCTCGACGGCAAGAACGCACGCACGCGGGCACCAGGATCCTTCTGCAGCAAGCGTTTATTGGATGAAAGGAGGAAGAGAGAGACACAAGATGGCGCTGCTTTATATACACCCTAGGGTGGCGTGGACATATCTGATTGGCTGCTTGCTCAAAACCCCGTATGACGACCCGGGCTGGGCGGTGACTTGGCGCAATTTCACCACTTGCACATGCGCAATTTACTTGTTTACTCATGGCAGCGTCAGGTGCCAGCGCCATCTTGTAATGGCAAATGCTGTCACTGCTCTCTACACAGCTGTAGATCATAGGTTCTGTGGTACTTAATTTTCCCTTTTAGTAGCCTACAGAGTACCGTTCCATAACAAAGACACTAGAATGTAATGGTATAGGTTCTGTGTTGGCACCAGCTTAGGGCTCCCCATGTTCAATTGTCCAATGAGTTGTCTGGGTGTTGTCTTCAGTAATAGGCTATGCCTTGCCATCAGCTTTTGGAAAGCAACCTATTGTCTTGTCAATAGATTGGGTTGTTGGGGGATTTCCATGAGGCTCCTTTAGCAAATACCTCAATTGTATGCAACCCAGTACTAGTACTGCAAACTTCTTTGGTGACAGGAGATGGGACTCCATCTCCCTCATTATTTGGAGACTTCATTCGGATTTTCTTAATACTTTTAGGAAGTTTCCATTGTACTAGTTTTCCATACCCCACCCCCTCAAATGAGCCTCAATTCTAGGTGTATCCTTGTACTTTCTCTCTCAACCACATTTCCCACTCTCTCCCCACCTGATTCTCCCTTGTGGGAAGCCATGGCAAGGCTTTACTCTTGGCAAACACTTACCCTTGGCTCTCCTATCTACTATTTTTCTTTCTGCTTATCTTCCATGATTTACTTGTCAGTTCTCAGAACTTCAAACAAGGCCTCATAGCAACCCACCTTAGTAACCCTTCCTCCTGATCTCCAAATTTAGCCAACATCCTGCTAGATAGATGTTTTTAGAATCCCTGGTTAACAGAAAGGCTTTGTGAGAATAACTTAGTTAGACCCTGCAGCTCCACCTGCAAAGCCCTCTTTCCTTTCCTACCCATCTCCATGTCCTATTTTTAGAGTATATAACCTGTGTGAACAATAAAAATTTTGCTAGCTTGATCAGACTTCTTGACTTGCTGTGTCTCCTTATTTTCTTGTGCATCTCAGTCCTCTCCACAGGGTCTAAGTGTCTTACTTGATTGTCCAGCTGGCCTGGACACTCCCCCCCCTTTTTTATCTCTTTTACCCCAAGTCCACTCATAAAATTTATTCTATTTCCTCCTCCCAGGGAAATTCATGATTCACCCCCACTCTCAGTCCCTTCCTATATACCTGACCTCTTTGGGTCTATAGATTGTATCTTGGTTATCATTTACTTATTCTGCTGTACTCAGTCAGATTAGTGCCTTATTCAGCCACCATCAGAGAAGCTTCCTCTTGCAGCAGATGAGAATCCAGATATTACACAGAGAGATAGGGGGAGGGGTGGCACTTGGAATAATTTTAAATGTTCCATCAAATCCTGGTCTTCAGAGCCCAGGGAACCACATGAAAGAAAAGGCATAAAGAGTGTGAGAACCGAAGGAGATGGATACCAGCAGGACGAGGCCTTCTAAATCAATTGAGCAAAGCTTATATGAACACACAGAGACTAGGGCATCAAGCAAAGGGCTGATAAGGGTCTGCGGCAGGTCCTCTGTGTATATTTAATAGCTTTCAGTTTAGTATTTTTGAGACTCCTGAATGTATGAACAGGTGACTCTCTGATTCTTTTGCTTCTTGGACTTTTTTCCTTCTGTTGATTTGTCTTTAAAATGGCATTTGTTTGTTTGTTTGTTTGTTTGTTTGTTTGTTGTGAAAGCTAAGTCATAGGAAACCAAGAACCAGAGACTGACTGAAATAGAGTGAAATAGGTAGCATGCCACGGCACATGCTGCTCTTTCCCTCTCCTAGGTGGATGCTGTGTACTTTCCTTGAGGTAGGGATAGGAGCCAATCTATCAGCATAATGTTAGAGTCCATTTCCTCTTAGCAGGATTCTGGACATTGGTTTAAGAGATTGGCAAATTTTATTCATTTTTGAAGAACCTGATAAGTGATTTTTAAATTACATCTATTTTTGGGTCATGAACTCATAAGAATGTTTAGAAGTCTGACAGGTCACCAGCCTCAAAAGTAGCATACTTCTGTTCAGTTAACGCAAAACTTTTTAAAAAGAAGTGTGGCAAATAGGCTCTGTTATAGTATGCAACGCCATTAGTTACAAACACATTTTGGGCTCCACATTGACTCATCCAAATTCATGTAAGGTACCTTCTAGTATTAGTCCATTTCTTATGACAAGGATCTACTTATAAGTCAGGTTTCACAGCTTGCCTAATTACTCTCTTTTCTGACCTAGACATTATTTGGGTCTTCCTATGTCAGTGGAGTAAAGTTAAGTCTTGAATTTAATATGCATAATGTTAAAATGTCACACATGTATCAGATAGTATCTTTTACATTATAGAATTAGTATTCATGGCCCTTAAGACACTTTAATGGAAATAATGTCAACACATAAGAGTGATGCAAAAGGAAGAGAATATACCTGTTTACTATTTATCTTTTACATCTCTTGATTATTTCTTAATAGTCTGTGTTGCATCACTCTAAATCTGTGAAGTTTGTCTCTATCTTAGCAGAATATAAACTTTTACTATTTTATACTTTTATTTATTTAATCAGTTAATTTAAATTTGAGGCTTCCACTAAATTGAAAATAAATGATATGGGTGGCTGAGGATGATGGCATAGTGTCCAACTTTAGCATTAAGGTGAATAAAACAAAAAGGCTTTATTTATTTATTTATTTATTTAGCAGCTGATAACATCCCAGAATGCCTAACTTGTGGGATAAAAGATAAAATACTGTTGGTAAATAAAACTATTTAGAAATGAAGATGCTCATTCACTTAAAAATTAGAAAAATAGTCTATACAACAAAATCCAACGAATGATTTTGGACACCAAGAGAACCCATAGAAGCCAAAGGTTCTCTGTAGCCACAAAGTTGAAGAAAAATTAGACTGTGAAAATAGACAAGCACAAAAAGAATAATTGCAGGTGAGTATACCCAAAGGAGATACTGTAGAAACACTGTACACTCTACAAGATTTACATTTTATAAGGTTACAAAATTCTTTAAATGATACAGTTAATTTATTTGAGTCAAGTTTTTCAATGTAATGTCCTGTTCACATATATGGATTTGGGGGGAAATATAATGTCATGTGTTGTCCCACATGGGTCACTTTAGCATTGTTCATGACTTACCTTGTTCTTTGTCCCCTTAGACCAATTCCAGCAAACCCATCTCAACTTACTTTATGACAAGAGCCATGTATCAATATTAGAGCAACATCAAGGTGATATTTAAAAATCTATGAGCTTTGTGAGGTGGTTAGTATTTAATATAGATTATAGACAATCCACACTGTAGGCATTTGACAGGTCAGAGACTAATGCATGAGTTATCCCATTGTATAGGCTAATGTTTAAAAAGAACCTGAAACAATGTACATTTTCATCAATAGCAGGCTTTGAGAAGAAAAAAGGAGAGAATGAACTGAAAAATCAGACCCCTCACAAATCATCCACTTATTAACCCATTGATGAAACTGCCGCACTGGACAGTCTTTTCTTCTCTAACATTTCATGTTACTTTAACCAATATCAGGGGTATCATCTGCTTTTAGTGTGTCTCTAAATCTAAAGACTTTTCCTAATAAACCTATATCTTGGTGTCATCAAAAAACATTTATTTTGTTGGTTTATGGTTACTTTTGATAATATAGGTAAAAGAGATGTTCCTAAAGTCACATGTGGGAATTGCCTTGACTTTACCCATGAGAAATTTCTAAATAGCTTTTGGCAGAGTATAGTATAGCAGCATGGACTTCTTTGAGCCTAGAATCATTTTTTTTCTTACCACAGCAAATAAGTAAATAAAAACAAATGTATCTTCCAAATGCCTTTAAGTGTTATTTATTTATTTTTGTTTTGTATGGGTGTTTTCCCTGTATGTATGTCTGTGCATCACATGCATACCTGCAAAACCCAGAAGAGGATATAGATCCCCTAAAACTAAAGTTACAGATGATTACAAGCTTCCATGTGAGTGCTGCAAGTTTAACCTAGGTCTTCCACAAGAGCAGCCAATGCTCTTAACCACTGAGCCATTATCTACAGTCCTCTTCCAGATCCTTTCATAACTGTGTATATCTTAGGCAAATGGCTGCCTGTGAATTTCTCATCTTGGCTATAGCATCATGATGCTGATTTTCAGGTATAACTGTTTTGCATACTACATAGAATTCACTTCTTTGTTAGCCGAGAGACTGTAAAAATTGAGAGACTATATGCCCTAAGCCAGAGTTTACACTTCATCTTGAAAGCCCTAAGGAATCTTTGATAGCTTTTATATATGGAGTGGCCCTCAAATTTGGGAAGACACACTAAATCTCAGAAGGGAGGTTAATATTAGCTGGGAAGTAAATGCAGAGATTTAGAACCTACTAGAAAGCTGTTGCAGAACTGCAGTATCCCAAGGCTTTTTAAATGGGTAATGAAATAATACATTCACAATATAAGACAACTTTGAGTGAAAGTCATAACTATTGCAGAACTGGAATAAAACTGATAACTATATTTGTTTATAATTTTTACTTATACTGGCACGTAATAATTGGGAATATTTATTGTGATATCTCAACTTGTATCAATACCTCAGGGTTAATAGAGTTGTCAATAATGATCATGTATGTCATCTTCTTTAAAAAGATATTTATTTCAGCTAATTCAAAGACTCATAATTTTGAAAACAGCATGAATTATGCTCTAATTGTATTTTAAGAGAAAAGTTTTATTTTAACAAGAAGGGTAATATGTAGGAGGAGCTAAGATGGGAGGAGTACGGAGAGGAAGAGAAGGAGTAAGGAGAGGAGGAGAAGAAGGACAGGAGAAGCTAGGTGATGAGAGAGAGAAAGAGAGAGAAAGAATGGGGGTGAGATGGAGGCAGATGTTCACGTGTCTCCACCAGTCAAAGATAGGTGATGTATCTAGGTTGGGTATTGGGTTACACTTCTGATTGAGCATTACCAAACTTATAAAGCCTTTGATTAATATTTTTAAAAATTGTATAAAAGCAAAAAGGAAAAGGGGGCATGGGATAGGGGTTTTCTAGGGAGGGGAAATGGGGAAAGGGGATGACATCTGAAATGTAAATGAAATATCCAAGAAAAAAGAAAAAAAAAACCAAAAAAAAAAAAAAACCAAAAAATACAAACAAAAAAAAAGAAAACAGCATGATGTTTTAGGTGTGTCTTTTTGGAGGTGACAAAGGTACCAATCTAGGAGGTTCAGAGACATTCAGTTGTTAGTAATCACTAATGTGTAGACCTAGAGCTTAGGTGAAAAGCAAGACAGACATGGAAATAGTCTGTATTGGAGCATATAAATGAAGTGGGAAATTACACTGAGTAAGTATGCAGGAAGAAACAGAAAGAGAAAGGGAAAGAAATAAAAAATTGAGAACAGAGAAAGTGCTAATGGCAAATTTTCCAGCCATGTGCTTTTCACATGCATACATACAATATATGAATCCTCTCTGGCCGCCTTGCAAGATGGGAGTTCACATTCAAAAGTGCTGGGGTTTCAGAGAAGATCTTCTTACCTACTGTTATTTTCTGATAATGCTATATATTTCACAATAGAGTCAGATTTGTAAAAAGTACCTGCAATAGAATTAGGTTAAATGATCTAGGATCAAAAACAAAAAGCCTCAAAGGGCTTTTGTTGTATTCTGAAGAGAATATAGTTACTCCTGTTGAGATAAGAAGAAGATAGAATTTAGGGCATTGGAAGTTATTGGGAGGCCATAAGAAATGATTCAAATCAAAAATTCAACATTTGAAAGTTCCAACAAAGAATGAGTCCCTCAAACCTGGCCAGTGACTCCACATTGCTTGCTGGGCGTATTCATCTCTTGGGCTCAGAGGTTGGCCTTGGGACAGGAGCCACTCTATGAAGCACTTCTGCCTCCTGCAAACCCTGATTAGAAAGTATGTGACACAGCAGTACCTACCCTTGTGTTCCTGTCAAGGACAAAATGAAGAGTCAAACTAAGAACCGGAAGTGGGTGCTCCCTACTTCCTCCCTGCCTCTCTGCTTCATTCTCTTCTCCCCTCCCACCACCCAAACATGCAGTGTTCTTGGTCTAGCCAGTAACTCCCCCCTCTCTCTTTTCTTTACTCCTTTACATATTTTTACTCATTTGTTTAATAATTATTCCAGACTTAGAAACAGTAGCAAGTAACCAGAGGAAAATTTGATCCTTTGTCAACTTCAAAAGAAGTTTGAGAAAAAAATATTCTTCTCCAGAAACAAACTTATTCTCATAACTTGATAAAATGTATTCATTTTTGCCTGTGTCTCCAGAAATGTAGAACATAATATTGAACCCTGTAATTTAGATATGAAATTAATTACTTTGAGTATCTCTGACTGTGAGTAAGATCACTTTCAGACACTAGAATAAAACTGAAGTAGAATTTACTGAAGTGTAAAAGTAGGACAAACATTACAGTGTGTAAATTACTCTCTAATTTAGTTGAAGGAGTAAAATTAACACAGAGGAACTAGTAGTATTTGGAAAATGAATCCCACTTAATCTCTCTAGTTCTCTGCTCCTTGGTTTCCTGACAGATTTGCCAAATTTCTCCATTAGTGAGAACTTTATAAGGACCAGAGGCTCTAGATTCTGGAGTATAAAGTTTAGGCATACATATAAATTACCTAGTAATCATACATTTCCTTGTCTGGGCCCAAATGGTGAGATGCCTATGCTGAGTTAGAAAGTCTACAGTAGAACCCAAGAATTTGTATTTCTAGTACATTCCTGGATGGTGCTCACAGGTAAGGTCGACATTTAAATTTAAAAACTACTAAGTACCAAATCATTTAGTGATGCTAAGAAAATTAGCCTTAGTAATTCCAGGAAAATATGCATTACTATAGTAAATGTTGAAATTATAGCATTTAAGTGGAATATATTTAGTAATTTTACAATAAAATAAAATGTGTTTCCTTGAAATGTCTCTCCTTTTCAATATGCTATGTCTGCACTTTCACATACTTGCATACACATATTAGCTTTCTTTCACTTAATAAGAGGTGATATTATTAGTCACCTCTCTCTTTTTAACCTCTCTCTTCCCACCTTTCTCCCTGACTTCTCACAATGTCTTATTAAGTAGCCCATATCCCTACAAAAATAATTTTAAAGATGAACCATCTTTCACTGGATTCTAAATATAATCATTACTGCCTTAACCACTAGCCCTTTTCGGGCCTAATATATCATCATAAATTAGAATGAAGAGCCATATTTACCTTTCTATATCACCCAAATTAACTTCAAGCACCTATGATACAAAATATAGGTATGACTCTTACCACAGTGTCCTGGAATATGATAAACGTGTAATAAATATAGAGAAAGAAACTAGCATGCTTGAGTGCCACAAGTGCATCTGGACTGGTAGTTTAAGACTGGATGTCTTTTATGCAACTTTAATCTGATGGCTACATGGTTTTTACAAGCCTAACCATTCTACTTTACTCTGAAGTCCCCTTTCACTTATATATTTTCCTCAAATCAATACATAAGTGATTAAACAAAATTCTTTTCCTATTTCACACTTATCTTCTTTTTAACCCATGAAGAATAGATGCAAATTAGAGAGCAAATGGACTTTTGTTTTAGTTTAATACTCATGCAAAAACAAACTTGTTTTCTTCATCAAAGAAAAACCTATGTTGTTCTCTGCTTTATATATTTATATATTTGTTATGATTTGGTACCTGCCTTTAAAATGTCTAGTGATGAATAGGTATGGATAGATAATTGATATCATAAAAGAAACATGCTATAAACTACCAAGAACATTGAGGTAGAGAGAAAACATAGTCAGATGAAAATCATATTTTCATTCTTATTTGACGATTACTAATTAGTTTTAAAGTAAGTTTTGTCTATATAATAAGTTGTAAATACTCAAAAGAAAACTAGGAATATCAGATTTACTTTAAATTTAAGGAAAGAATTTACCTTATAAATTTACTTTCTTCACTGAAGGTGAATATTGGTTAAATTATCAATGTTCTTCCAAGGTAAATTATTTACCCACACCACCATGTCACAAAAAACAGAAATATTTGTGACATGGTATAATAGGAATTAAAGATGAAGCCTTTGAAGTGAATGGAAGATGATACATTATTTCAGTCTCATAATCATAATGTCAATAACAATTTATTGCATATATTTAACAATTTATGAATTTGCTAGTTCATAAGTCAACATACAATCACAATATTAATTAGTTCCCTGCTCCTATATAATACTATATACACATTTATTCAGAAAAAGACATCTGTGCCTTAGCCTTTGTGGCCATGTATCTTAACATACTGTAAAAGAATATCCTGCCAGGAATAGCTGCACGTATCATAATTCTAGCATTGGGAGGCAGAAGCAGAGGCAGGCAGATCCCTGTGAGTTTGAGGAAAGCCTGGTGTATGTAGTGAGTTCCAGGATAGTCCTTGCTACATGGTGAAACACTGTTTCAAGAAAAAGAGAGAAAGGAAGAAAGGAAGAAAGGAAGAGATGAAGGAAGGAAGAAAGGAAGAAAGCATAAAAGCAAGAAAACAAGCAAGACAGACAGACAGAAAGAAGGAAAGAAAGAAAGAAAGAAAGAAAGAAAGAAAGAAAGAAAGAAAGAAAGAAAGAAAGGAAGGAAGGAAGGAGGAAAGGAAGGAGAGAGAGAAGGAGAGAAGAAGGGAGAAAAGAAAAAAGAAAGAAAGAAGAGAAGGAAGGAAAGAAGGAAGGAAGAAAATACTGAAACAATAACAGCACTCTCACTTTGGAGATGGGGGCAGAAGAGACTGTATAGCTATATAATTGTTTTAAGCTATTATAATTGAATTTAAAATCAACAAAGGGAAATTAAAAACATATTAGATATTCATCTAATAGTAAATCTAGAAATGAATATCAGGTTTAAAATGGTTACTCTCAAAGCATGATTCCAACAATGTAATATTTTCAATCATTTGTTGGATCAAATGTTTCTGCCACAATTTCTGGCTCCCAAAACCAGGAATGAATTTCTTTTGTACTGGCGATTTACTGCAAGTATAATTTTGAATACTCATCTGTAATTATTCCTTGGACACAGTCCCTACACCTTTCATCCAATTCTAGCATATGGTCTATGCCTTTGAAGTTAGATTGGAAGTAGACATGTTTATAATATGGGAGTTGGCAACTGTTCTGCTTGGAACAGGACCAGAAATCCCCTGTGCCACACAGATGTCAGCTAAACACAACACCCTCCTAATGTCAGCAGCTCACTGTTCTACAGAAGTGCAAAGAGTCACATGTCCCAAACCTTTCTGCAGGGGTCAAGAGAGAACATGTGGCCGCAGACCACTGAAATGCTTTACTTTCTATTTCACAGATTTCATAAAAAAACAGAAGAAACAGGACATAGTTGTTAAAGTATGGTCTTGATGCATGATCAAAAGACTTGAATAATACATTTTACCTACTATTTGTATATGTATCCTTGGGTGGGTTCAAAGAAATATCTAAACTATGCCATCATCTATAATGAAAATCAACAATATTTTCAGATTGAATGTATTTTAGGTTTTTAGTTCAGAGTCTGCAGCAAACTATTCAAGTTTCATAGAAAAATCAACCATGGATAATATGTGAACAAACTTTGCTATGTCCTAATAAAGTCTATTTATCTTGCAGTTCGATGTTCATATAACTTTTACATCTTTCTGGTCCTGTAACCTCTTAACCTAGCAATACAGTGAAGTCTTTTCATCATTGAAAACCTTCTCTGACATATTTCCCCTCTGGTTATTTTCCTTTCTCTGCTTTGCTCATTTAATTTATCCAAGTAACATCTTTATTAGCCAAGTTTCATGATGAGAATCACACTAGAAGTTAAGAAATGCCCCTTCATATTTCAAGAACAAACAGAGGCTCGGCGTTAGCATTCAAGTGTCAAGCAGCAAGCCTTTGAAATTTTACCACACTTCTCTGTAGGATTCCATATTCAAGTCACACTGTTTATTACCGTTAAAAACAGCTCCAAAGTAGAGAAATTTAATGTGGTGGTATCAAATAAAGATACTGGCTTATGTATTCTAAGGGCCTTTGTTGTATGAAACATAATTTCCTGCTTTGCTAATGAGGGAAGAAATTGCCCCAACCCCATGTGTGCATGTGTATTTCAGATTTAAATAAGTCAACTGTTTTCTTCTAAATTTCTAGATTTCCAAGAGACACCACTCTCTATTTCTTTATCTTCCCTTCCTGCCTCTCCTCCCTGACAATAAGTTTAAAAGGGTTGAGATTATTCTGGAAAGGACTCCCAGTGATTCAATTCATAAAGCCAAACAGAGCTCCAGGCCTCCCCAAGCAGAGCTCCTTGTGTCTGGCTGATGGAGTCTCCACTCTCTGACACCTCAGGCTAAGGTAAGGATGGTCTTAAGTTTGAAGCACCCTGGGCATTTTCATCTCTCCCATAACAATGTTTCTTAAGTGCTGTAATTCAGTCTCTAACACTTAAATTCTAAGAATGTATGAAAAGCTTTGGTGAGAAAGAAGTGCAGAGAGCCAGCTTCCCTCCAGTAGATGTAGAAGCAGAGTTGAGCTAGCGAACAATATTCAAGAAAATGGCTAGACATTCCAAAAGAGCAGAGTAGCCGGAGCTCAAGTTCTCATTCATGTTTGACTGTTTCATAATCCATATTTAAGCTTCACCATCTTCTCCCAGTTGACAAGGGTTGGAGATTGATTCCTCAGTGTGTGAGTGACTGTGATTTAGTCATCAGAACACCAAAGCAAACAGAAGTCTGACAAGGCATCTAGAGTATTCCCCCAGTGGCTTGGTGTCACCTAGGCCCACCTTCTATAGTTTATACCACTTCCAAGTAGTCCACTCCATAATAAGCTCACCAATGGATTGGTTGCTACATTGAAAAGTGTACCTTGTACCTCACTGGTACAAATAGGAATAATTATGCTCTAATTGTATTCTGAGAGAAAAGCTTTATTTTAACAGGAAGGGTAATATGTAGGAGGAGCTAAGGGGAAAGGAGCACTGAGAGGAAAAGATGGAGTAAGGAGAGGAGAAGATGAAGTAGATGAGAAGCTCGGTATTGAGAGAGAAAAAGAGAGAGAAAGAAAGAGGGGGCATGGAGGCAGAAGTTCACCTGTCTCCACTAGTCAAAGATAGTTTACATAGCTAGGTTGAGTATTAGGTTACACTTCTGATTGAGCATTACCATACTTACAAAGCCCTTGATTAACATTTAAAAAATTGTATAAAAGCCAAATGGAAAAGGGGGGGCACGGGATAGGGGTTTTCTGGGGAAGGGAAATGGGGAAAGGGATTGGCATCTGAAATGTAAATAAAATATCCAATAAAAAAAAGTATTAAAAAAAAAAAGAAAAGTGTACCATTCTAATGCAATCATCATTGAGTAACACCATTTGCTGATGATAAATAGCTCACAATGCCTTGGGGGTGGGTGTCATTTTATATACAAAACAAAGTTCAAGTATAGTTTTCAGTCATACTGTGATTCAGATGGTTCTGTGCCTCCTGTGGGGAAGCAGCTTGAGGCTGAATTAGACCCTCCTTGCTAAGAACTAGGAAACTCCATCCATAATGAAGCATTTGAGACAAAATGACTGAGCTTTATAGCCAGTCCCTTAGTGTCTCAGGACTTAGGTTTCTAAATGCCAGTGATCACAATGGGAAAAAAAAATCCAATTTAGTGTGCCGTGCAGAGCAGCAAGGGTTATTCACATCTAGCTATTCAAGTCCCAAAACCATCTAAGTGTCTTTGTGATAAATGCATTCAGTATTAGTTCTGAGCAGAAATTATTACAATGATCCAATCTATTGGGGATCAAACAAGTTAACATTGAACATGGAGCATCATATATAAAGAATGGAAGCTGACTTTTGGACAGAATTTGGTACAGATTTGGATTTCCAGTTCCTAACAGGGCATCCTGCTTGCCAGGTTTATAGCAGTAAATCTGCACTGGTAGAAAACACAGGTCTGATTAGCTCAGGAGAGGAGAAGCACTGTGTGCCATGTCCCCCAACACTTCAAACACGGTGCAAAAGGCTTCCAGCTATTCTAGTCATGCTCTCTCATCATCTTTGTGGAGCTGTCTCTTATTATAGTACACTTCATAGTTACCAAGAATAAGGAGAAGATAACATCTACAGACACACCGTGATAGAGTGGCCGTAGCCAGGGCAATGTCTTCTAGGAATTGTAGAAGTCTAGATGAATCTGAGTACTGGCACTGTTCTTAGCCTTCAGGACTTGGAAACCTCAGTTGAGTCTGGTTGGCTGATCAAGAATGACCATAGCAATACAAAGGAACAAAGGTGTTCTGTCCTATCTTGTGGCAAGAAATGGGGTTGACTCCAAATAGACAGAATCTGTTTCTAATACTTGCTATTTTTGTGAAGCTGGAAGAAAACATACAGTGCATAATGGAGTAGAGACTAAGTAAAATATATTTGTCACGATGGTACAGTGCTCAGCCTACATAGTTCACATTGTGGTGGCACATACTCCTCTCTCATCACACACAGCTCTATCTAGTTTTATTGTTTCCTGCCGGGTTATAGGTCAAGAGAAAATGGTCAAGGTGGGCTGGTGACAAACACCAAAGTTCCCTCTTAGCTTCTCTGGTAAAAACGCTGCCTGAGCAGATGTGGCATGACCAGTAAAAACATTTGGCACAGATACTTCTGAATCAACACAATTTTAAAAGAACACTCAAATTTTCACCAAGCATGGCCATTGGATTTTACCTTTGTAATACTTTTGTTGGAAAATTATTAAGATAGTATTGGAAGGCCAGACAGTGCATATATGTCAAAATATCAAGAAATAGATGTTCAGATTGGCATATTTGGTTGTTGATGAATGACAATAATGTTTTTAATTATTATTTGTGACAGAGCTGGTTTGATATTTTAACTTAATCAGATTCCATTATTTTCCTTTGTGTTATTTTTATTCATATATTATAATATTTTCCTTGAAGAGTAGATGCCAAAATCAAACTAACCAAAAGCAGCTTCAGTTCAAGGTCACTGTCCCTCTCTGGACATGCACTGTCCCTCTGCCTCACTCCCAAGAACTGTGGAGATCATGTCGTCTTACACTGAAATTCCTCTATTTGTTATTTTTCCGTAAGTCCTTCTTATGTTAAAGACAGGTCTTTGTCACTTACCCATAATTCTCTGCCTTCTTGGGACTGAGAAATGCCAAGACTGTGTGTGGAGGACATTTTACGAGCAATGGACAGACGTGACACCTCTTGATGCCCCATCTAAGGTTATATATACATAATAATAATTTCCACTTTATACATTTTCACTAATCATTCAATAAAATACAAATAAGAAGGCTTGGAATAATTTTGGGCTTAAATGAAAAGATCAATAAGTGACAACTAATATTTCAGCTGAATTTCATCTTGTCCCCTTTGCCCAACAACCTATGAAAGCAGAAACTGGTTTCTCATCCTTTGAATATTGATAATGCTGACAAAATTTTCATTATAAGATTATAAGTATTAAATACCAACGAGAAAGAGGATACAACAAAGATAGAGCTGTGTGAAATGAGAGAGGAGTACGTCCCACAACAGCCTGAAGGCAACACCACATTATCAAAGGAAGCAACAGCTGAGTTGTACACAGTAGGGCTTCATAAAAAGATGATTCTCTCTAAGTGATTATTTAAGAAAGTTCCGCAGATACAATCCCACACTCAGTGCCTATGATTCACTGTGTCAATACGTTAGTCAAGCTATGCTCACACTACTCCACTGGTTTACCCTTGATGGGAAGGAAGGAGGGGGCGGCATTCATTGTGCCAGGCACATCTGACGTGTACAGAACATAATAAGGACGGAAAGCTTGGCAAGCATCTTCTAAGAAGAAATGAATGTAATTTTGTGTTCCTGGGACAAAACTATTTTATAAATTCAAGGCAGCCTTGTATCTCACTTCCTCCCTGACTCTTTGTTAAAACAAAATTGAAATAGGAAAGAACAAGGAGTCCCCATCTTGTACTCCATGTACAGAAAGTTATAGTTAATAATTTACATTTTGTTGAAAATTGTATGAGAAAAGGAAAAACAAATTATTTTGACATTATTACATGAAATACACATAAGTGGGGCTACTAAAGAAAAAGCAAATATCTAACATCTGACGATGGTGTCTTTGTTGTTTATTTGAATGTCTTTTTTCTGTATCACGTAACCAGCAATTAAAATGAATTTTATTATAACAATTATCAAAGCTTTGGCTTTAACAAGAACGGGTCTTCTAACAAATATAAGTTTGCTATCCATTTTCTCTAGTAGATTAAAAACCAAGGAGAGACACCGACTATATTTTAGTACTACAATATAAAGACAGCAGCACATTATTCTATTGGGAAAGCACATTTAAAACATTTTCCTCACTGGGCATTTTTCCATTCCAAAAAGCAATTCAATTTCCACAGACAGAGATAATTGTTTCCTTGGAATACAAAACAATTTTAAAATATCATTTACTATTAACTTTTAAAACTTCCTTCCTGTCCGTAGTTTGTATTTGATAGTTACAATTAAGTACCTAAAAATCAATCAGGGAAACTATATTGCTCAGTGTAATTTTCTAAGTTAAATCTGTGATTCTCAAATTGTGACATGACAGAGAAAAAGAGAGGGAGAGAGAGAGAGAGAGAGAGAGAGAGAAAGACAGAGACAGAGACACAGAGCAAGTGCTTCTCATATAATGAGTTCAAGAGAAGCTTTTTTTTAACCATCTACTGCCCAATGTGAACTTTTTAGCAAACACATTTTCTTTCCTTTTGTATTTATTTGACAGACAAGTGCCACCTGCTTTTCTTGCACAGAGTAAAAATCATTGTTTTATGAAGTTTTCCAAAAGTTTAAATAAAATTATAAACCAAGTTAAATTTTCCAAGAGACAAGTTAGTTATTTTCATAAATAATGCCAAAATCCCTTTTCATTTAAAAAAAAAAAAAACTAAGTTCCATTGCATGTGGAAGGATTTTTAAAATTAGATTTGTTGTTTATAGACTCTTTTCTTAAAGTCACACACATATAAGAATAAGAGACATCAAAATGATTTGAGTAGAAATTATTTTACTTTGGATTATGAGGATGTGGGGATACTGTGTTGAACTCTTTAATCAGTTAACAATGAAAATCCTGCTCCATAAATACTATATATACTCTCAGGAGGATTTAAAATATCAGGTTTTTTTGTTTATGACCCTGGTATTCTGTTCTGAGTGGGCTCTGGTTGACCTGGACTACCAGACAGAATCCCATAGCGAGAGTATAAGAGGCGGAGGCGGAGGCGGAGGCGGAGGCGGAGGCGGAGGCGGAGGC
>JANHMN010000007.1:80049213-80067569 GCA_030674055.1 Rhabdomys pumilio
GCGGAGGCGGAGGCGGAGGCGGAGGCGGAGGCGGAGGCGGAGGCGGAAGTGGAGGCAGAGGAGGCGGAGGCAGAGGAGGCGGAGGCAGAGGAGGCAGAGGTAGAGTTGTGTGGTTGAAAGGAATTATCACCTTGCAACAAGGATTTGACATGCTCAGACTGCCAACGAAGCCTCAGTTTCTTCTTTGACCTCATTCCTTTGCTAGTCTTAGTCCTGATACCACTTGCTTGGGACGGTATTTTCTCTGTGCTTTATAAAACTCACTGCCAAGAATGACACAGACAAGCTCAATCAAGTAAATGCTTTACTTGTGCACAGCCTCGGAAACTTTCGATGTTCTGATGTGATTTCTGGTCTGCAGTTGCTAAATTGGGCCCCTTCAATGACGGGACAGGTATAGCCCAGGTTCTTATCGTTTTATTCTTAGGAACTCTCAGCTCAGCCAGGGACAGCAGTCCATTTCATGATAAGATTGGTCACGTCTTTACCTTGCTTCTTACTTAGATCCCTGTAAATGTCCCTATATCCACCTCAGTTAAACTTGTGTCCCGTTGATCACACAGGTATTATTACAATAATCTTAGCGAGTACCTGGCCTTTATGTTCTCACTCTTTCCGTGGGAACTATGAAAAAGACACAGATTGAGCTCAAACCTCCTGTTAGGGCTGACATCATTGTACAGTTCCCTTTAACTGCTGTAGCAAATGAGGGCAGGCATATCAGACAAGGGAAGGGGGGAAAAAACCTTTAAATCCCTAAAACCTATTTTCCACATGAAGAGACTTTTATCCAGAGGGCTCTTTGAGAGCATTTAGACACCTTGGATAAAGCACCGAGTAACAGCACACGGATTAGAATGGATGAAAATGGGCAGAACCAGACTCTTAATAAAAATGATACCGCTTAAGACAAGTCCTTAGTTAAAAGACAACTCGGAACAGCAATCTTCTTTGCAGAAACTTTAGGATGATTTCATTCTTATAGCTTGAGCATAAGGTTTGGGGCTATGTTTCAGAAAATTATGAATACAGACCTGCCAAAGACGTGTGTTGTCTTTCATTCCTATGGTTCTAAGCAAGACAAAACTCGCATGGTGGTGCCTCCACTTCCGGCCTGCTCCAGGATTGGTAGAGTGTGCAACAATTCTGAACACAGGGCTCCTGGGGCTTCCCCAGGAATAGAAGTGGCACAGGAAATATCTTTGCAGATGTTTTGCTGCCAAGGCTGGCCTGTAAAACTAACTCTCTCTCTCTCTCTCTCTCTCTCTCTCTCTCTCTCTCTCTCTCTCTCTCTCTCTCTCTCTCCTCCTCCTCCTCCTCCTCCTCCTCCTTCTCCTCTTCCTCCCTCCCTCTCTCTCTTTCTCTCCCATCCTACCTCCCACCTCCCTCCCTCCCTCTCTCCACCTTCTCCCCTTCTTTCTTTCCTTGTCTTCATCTTTGTCTCTCTTTCTCCTCCCTCCCTCCTTCCTTCCTTCCTTCCTTCCTTCCTTCTTTCCTTCCTTCCTTCCTTCCTTCCTTCCTTCCTTCCTTCCTTCCTTCCTGCCTTCCTTTCTCGGTTGTCTCTTTGTTTCCGTTTTTGAACTTGGGCCCTTGCACATGTTAGGCAAGCTCTCTGCTCCTAATCTTTTTCTCCTTCTCAGACTTACTTCAGTTGCCTTTCAATTGTGACTCTTTACATTTACATTTCTAATGAATGGAGCTACTTCATGGTGCTCATAAAAATATAATAAAATCAGCAAATATATACTGTTTTTAAAAAGGAGACTAGAGCAGTAGAAGTGTAGACTTATCTACCATCTTTTGCTTACATGCTACACGGGTCCTGAATGGGGCCCTAAGAGGCCTGTTCTCTGCTGATCCCCAAAGCTCACAGTTTGTTAACCTTTCATCCTATAATAAGAGAAGCTAATGACACATTGAGGGCCTTGGGGCCCATGAAGGTTCTATGAGAATGTCCTCTAGTAAATATCTTTCCTCACGGCTCATTAGCATTTTAGGTCTCCGATCTTCTTCCCATTTCTCTAAATCTTATTAACATTATTTAAGGAGAGGCCTCTGAGGTGACCCTGAAGCTTATTGTGAAGTCTAGGATGTAAGGCATTCGGGGTCAGAAAGGAAGCAGGCTTTAGCATCAGTGTGACTGGAGAGTGACCGCATTAGGTCAGCAGGGTTGAAAGTCTCATCACATTGTGACCTTAACCTTCCACTGCTCCAGCAGTCAAGATGACAAAAGTGTTAAAATCTTGTCCTGATTTAAGTTTTAGTCCCTTAACTATTTGCTATAAATAAACCCTTATTTCCCTGAGTTTGGGAAATAAACTTGGTGCAGCTGCCTATCTGTTCAGCTATATTTCTCATGAATGTGTGAAACGATCACAATCTATAAAACAATGTGAAAGAGAATATCATTTATCAACTACCACATGACAGGTGTTTTCTACATACACATTATTAAATTTAATAATGCTATTGTAATAATCTGGCAGAAATGAAGACATTCTAAAGAGACACTGTATCTCTCAGTCAGATGATCAGACTATTGAAACAATATACCCCAAAGAGATGGGAATTACCCCAAGAATCTAGTGATGGGAAAAGGAAGTAATACCAGTCAGAGGGGTAACTTGTCTCCTGAAAATAAACTGCAAGCAATTCTAACAACTTTTCCGACCACCATGCATGTGGGATGAGCCTAAAGTCCAGATAAAGATGGGTCAAAGACCAGTAGGACCACACCTTGACCAGGACTACTAAGATGTGCAAACCTTGGCCCATTTTTTAAATTTGATCTCACTTCAGGACCCCAAAGATGAAACTGAGGGATTTGCTGGATCTCTGTGTCGCTCTTCCCAAAGTGGCCACTGAATAAATCTGCTTTCTACTTATAGTTTGGTTCTTTTAATTGGTTTATTTAGGAGAATGTCGTACCCAATTGGAGACACAGATTGTGACTCTCATTATCATAAATATAAAAATGCAAATGATAGCATTCCTATTCTTAGGTTTAAATAAATAAAATATTATAATACAAAATGGTGTACAAAACTGCACTAAAGTGTTACCATTCAACGCATAACCTACCAGCTGCAGTTAGCGACAGGATGTGAAAACAACATTTACTCTCTTACGTTTATTTCAAATGGCAAGTAAACCAATAAACGCCATGTGTTCAGGCTTAGACTTGTTTCCTATGGAGTCCTTTTTCTTGGGAGCCTCTAACTCCATACGTACAGCACGCTCCCCTCTGTTCCATACAATGGGCTAGCAGGACACACACACACACATCTTTCTTACACTGACCACAACGAGATGTCTCCAATGTGAACATGTTTCCTTGGAAGTCCTGGTCTCTGCGTGGGGAGCATGTCCAGTCCGCCCAACCTGTTCAAAAGGCAGAACTTCTTGTGGTTGGGGTAGATTTGTATTTCTGGCCCTTTCAGCTTTCTCCTTTATCTCCAGATAAATTCGTGGATGTATCTTTGCACAGCAAGTGAGCCACGCAGGTTACAGCTGACCAGAAATTCATGGAGGATGTTATGAATATAAATCAACGAATGTCTGGCTGCTTTGTTAAGAGGACATATAAACCTCGCAAGAAACCTATACTGTTGGAACTTAGAATCATTTTTCCAAATTTGGTATTATGAAGATTAAGGGAAATAAGTAATCTTCAAGAAAATTAAAACAAATGATATCTTGAGAAAGAAATGCATCATTTACAATTTTTCTAATTGCATTCTGTTACTGTGATAAAACACTGGTCAAAGTAACATATAGAAGGAACGGATTTACTTGGCTTACATGAAGGTCACAATTCATCATTGAGGGATGTCAAAGCAGAAGACACTCAAGGCAGGAATCTAGAGTCAGGAACAATAGAGAGTGTTGCTTGCTGGTTCACTGACTGTCTTGTTCAGTCTCCTGCTTAGCTGGCTTTCTTATATAGCCCAGGACCACCAGCCCAGGAAATATTCCTACCCACATTTGGCTGGGCCCTTCTGCATTAATTATGAAAAGATGACCTCTCACAGATATGTCAACAGATTCTTCTGAGAAACACAAGTATTCAAAAAACCATAAAATAAAATAAAATAAAATAAAATAAAATAAAATAAAATGGTGATTCTAAGCTGTGTCAATTTAACACAGCTATCCAATTTGATAGGTAATACTATCCAGGACAATCACTATCATACAATCTTGATAACTGCCTAAATATGAATTTCAGAGACTTTTCAGAAGTGTAAATTTTCTTTGAGTTGTATTTAGATATTAGGTTTTCAAATAATAAATCTTTATTTTAGTGAGAATAAAATAGCAGCAAAAGTCTAATACAGTCTTGGCTATAATAATAGATAAAGATTTGTTTAAAATATGAAACTCCCCTTATAGACCTTCCATTTGGAAAAGTAGCCGTGCTTGTAAATGAAATATATAACTCTGTGATTTGGAAGAGGCTTGAATAAAGTTCACAATGTCCGAGCAGCTCATTCTGCTGCAGCCAGAGAGAAAAAAATCACGGTCTGCAGCCAGAGAGTGAACAATCAGAAAAAAATCACAGTTCCTAAGGAAAGCAGCGTTTTCTATCAGCATAGTGTCATAGTGTCAAGCTTAGGAGATAACTCAGCCTTTTGGTTTAGGAGAACTTTTAGAATTAGTTCCTACAAGTCGGCCTGTAAAATGTGTCAAGCTGTTTCTGCATATTGAATGTGAGAACCAATTAGAGCATATTGCTATGCATTTTAACAACAAAAATAGTGCTAAGTAATATTTGTAGCTTAGAGAAGAATGTCATTTTCTTTTAAAATAAGCAACAAGAGTTTCCTGGTTGGGGTAAGTGGTGGTGCAAAATAATCTAATCATTCACTGCACCCAAGTTTCTCACTTACTGATTTTCAAAATTAAATAAAAAAAATCACACTAAAGAGTAAATCCATAACTCACTTAATAAGGTAACGTTTGGCATCTCTAATTGTTCTAGTTGCTCTTACCAATTTCTAAGAATACTTATGCTGTAATGTTTCTTATGTAATTTTACTCCTTATATTTTAAACTTTGGAAAAGAAACAAGAAAGCTGACTCTGTCTCTGTGATTTTCTTCAATGATTTGCAACTGTTACTATTGCTTCTGAGCTAAGGTACCACAATATTAGATTTAGGGAGATACTGAGAGGATCACAAGGCATATGATCCAACTGTAGATCTCAGAAGCTTCTCTGTGACCAGAATATGTTCTGTAGTCGCCTCCAGTGTGACTGAATACTCCCTCTGCATTAAGTGAAATAGATGACTCCTTCTTGTCCATGATAGGATTAGTGGGGGTGTTGAAAGATATCTTCAAATTGTCATACAAAATTAATTCTGACTGTATGAATAATTTTTATATTGTTTACCATATGGCTTTATTACTTCACAAACCCAACAATAGTATTCGAGAATTTCCCTTTCTCCATATCCTTTTCGGTACTTACCTTACCTTTTCCTTCTGGGCAATGCTACTTTTTATATAGAATTTTATGTACCATGATGACTTTTATTTATTATTTATTTATTGATGATCAGTGACTTTGAGCACTTTATCTTACACTATTTGGACATTTGAATGTCTTCTTTGGAAAATATATGTGTTGGTATTTTACACATTTTTTTTGTTTTTTGTTTTTTTGGTTTCTCGAGACAGGGTTTCTCTGTGTAGCCCTGGCTGTCCTGGAACTCACTCTGTAGACCAGGCTGGCCTTGAACTCAGAAATACGCCTGCCTCTGCCTCCCAAGTGCTGGGATTAAAGGCGTGTGCCACCGTCGCCCAGCATTTTACACATATTTTAAACCAGATATTTAGAAATATGAATTATTATTTAAGTTTTATAATATATATGTATTAGCATACAGCTGGTATATCTTTTATGCATCATACAGATATTATGGATCTCAACTCTATGTCATATATACAGTTCATTAATATTTTCACATACTATAGGTTATCTCTGAACTCTGTTGATTTTATCCTTTGATATGCAGAAGCATTTTAAAATGATGCAATTCTATTCATATTTTTGCATTTGTTTCTTGCACTGTAGGGTCTTATCCAAATGTTATTGCCTATCCCGGTGTATCACAGCATTTATGATATGTTTTGTTTTAATAATTTCTGAATTTCAAGTTTTATATTTGTATCTTTAACATATTTGAGTGGACAATCTAAGAGATGGGAATCCAGCTTCATTTCATAAATGGATACAATTTGATCAACATATTCTAAGAAAAGACATTTGCTAACTTGTAAGGTTCAGAGCTGAGTTAGATGAACGATTACTTTTCTCTGGTAGTGTACACAATACCTTCCAGTGCTATGAAAGCTAGCCAGTAGTGATGAAGATTCCAAAAAGCACGAACTTGATTTCTATGTTCTGTGTCTCAATGTCTTAGTTACTGTTCTATTGCTGTGACCATAACCAAGGCAACTGTTATGAAAGAGTACGTTTAATTGGGAACTTGCTTACAATTTTAAAAGTTTAGTTTATGATCTCCACGGAAGGAAGCAGATCGGCACACAGGTTTGTCTATTTTATCATTTTAAACTAAAGTTCCTTGTATTTCTGATCTTTCATATTTAATCTCTATCATCTATTTCATTTATATATAATTTATATACAATTAGATCCTTATCATTTACTTCTGTACATTTATTTTGAAGTTTGTTTATTGTTCATTTTCTAGTTTCTTAAAATCTAGTCCTGTTTATTATTTGAGATTGCTCCACTCTTTGAGGTCAATGTTAATTCTTCCAAATTTTCTCATAGAGCTCATATGCCTTAACTGTAGTATTGGCTTTGGTACACTTTAAGGAATTTAATTTTCTTCTTCATGTTTTTTCCTCCATTGTTTTTATGATTATTATTTTATTACTCTATGTGTATGGGTGTTGTGTTTACATGTGTGTCTTTTCATTAAATTCTGGAAGTGAACTTAAGGCCCAAAAGAGGGCACTCTTGGAACTAGAGTTAGACTGTTGAGAGCTGCCATGTGATTGCTGGGAGTACAACTCAGGTGTTCTGGATGAGCAGCCATTGCTCTTAAACCTTGAGCCATTTCTCCATCCCCCAGCACTTAATTTTATTTGGATTTTATTTTAGTTAAATAAATGCCACCTGCTCTCGTAGTTTCTGAATTAGTTGTTGTTTACTAGTTTTATTGCATAGGTTAAAAGTGACAGTCATCCAGCACTATTTCATTTCTCTTAAGCTTGTTGACATTAGTCTCGTGATTTGTCATATCTGTTCCACAGAGTCCTTATAAGCTAAAAATATTCGTCTTGTAGCGTTAGGATGGGGCAGCCTGTAATTGTTATTAGGACTATTTTATTTAGAGGTATTTTTTTTTAATTTCCCTATTTCATTGTTGGTTTTCTACCTGTATAATTTGATTGTTTCTGAAATTTTAATATTAAAATCACCTATTGGTTTTGTGTTTTGGCATCTACCTCTCCACCTATGACTATTATTATTAATTGGTTGCTCAGATATCGAGCATATACATAATTGGAATTACTTCCTTCCACACAATTGGTTTCATAGTGATGTTTTTTTTTCACTTCTTTTTACTTTTAGTGATTTCATTTCCATTGTATATGAAAAGATTTAATTTTATTAAAATTATCCAAACCCTCTCCCTGAAAATCTAAGTGTTCCTGAGAGGTGAAGTAATTTCATTTTAACCACTATACACTAATACAAATTTTAATCCATTCAATTACTTTATTTCTTTTCATTAAAAAAATTAATTCACTTATACAGAAGAACTTACTGTAAGCATATTTTCCATATTGGATAGTTTAATTGAAGTTTATGTTTTAAATGAATATTACTCAATACATTTACTTTACATTCACTTGCTAAGTTATTAATTTTAAAAATAATGGTTGTATTTATTCTGGGGAGCATCTTGGGAGAAAGAAGAAGGTATGTCTAAAATATTCGGTATGAAAAAAAAGAGCTGAAGTTTGTTTTTTTTTTCTTTTATTCTCTCTCTTACACTTATCCTTTATGATGAAGTAATGTACTCTAGCTGGGTACTTTGATTCCTTCTTTATTAAATTAGATTTGTTCATTATCAGATTTTACTTTATGGTAAGCATGAGGCTTACAAAAACATCTTTTTATTACCATGAGCTACCTTGATATAGCAGTCTAATATGATCATAAAGATAAGAAGAGGATGAAAAAGCCTTTATATATACAAACAATAAAAATACTGAGAAAGAGTTCTTAGACCCACACTGAGTCACAATAGTCACAAGAAAATATTTTGCTATCATCCTAGCCAAGGAAGTAAAGGACCTCTACAATGAAAACTTTAATTCTATGAGTAAAGTGACTGAGGAAGAAACTAGAAATTAGAAATGCCTCCCATGCTCATGAATTGGTAGACTTAATACTGTAAAAAAGACCATTCTGTGAAAATCTACTTACAGATACAGTGAAATCCCAATCAAAATACCCATAACAGAAAAAAAATTATCCTAAAATTCATATAGAACCAAAAAAGACCCCAGGTGGCCAAAACAGTACTGAACAAAAAGACAAATACTGCAATGATTACAATTACAGATTTTAGGATGTGTTGTTGAACTCTTGATATAAACAAACAAATAAACAAACAAAAAATACGATACTGGCAAAGATTCAGACTTGTAGAGCAGTGGAACAAAATACCAGCCCTGAATATCAATACACCTAACAAAATCCATCTGAAATGTGACCAAGCTGCCAAAAACACGATGGATACAATGATACCATTGGCTACAAGAGTTCTGGGAACATGGGTTGTCCACATGCAGAAGAGCATGGCCCATTTATCACCCTGCACATAAATATGTCCAAAGGACCAAACACCTAAATGTGAAGTCTGACACAATTAAACTGCTTTTAAAAAATCCAAAACTATTATGAAAAATAAGCAAATGCTGGAGGAATTGCCATTCTGGATTTCAAGATAACCTTTGTGAAATACAGGTTAGGAAAAGACTTTCTCAAGAACACTCTCTTTGCTCCAAAATCAAGACAGAGTAGTAATAGACAGAACCTCATAAAACTAAATCTCCTGTACAACCAAGGAAACAATTAACTGAGTGAAGAATTCCCTCTCCCACAGAATGGAAGAGAATTTTTGCCAGCTACACACACATCTGACAGAGAATTAACATCCACAACATACAAAGAACTCAAAAGACAAACAGTCCAGTGAATGATTGGACCTAATTAAGACCTGGACAATTCCAATAGCAGCTGAGACTTTAATGTAAATAGAGGAAATCTCCTAATGACCATCTATAAGCAATTAGCTATTAGTTACTGTTAAGAAAGGAAGAATTAATCTTCCCCAGAGGCCAGCCCTCTGATTGGTTAGCCAACAGCAAATGATCAGCTATATAATCATGCTAACAACACTGGCTGGACTCAGCAGATTGTATTTATAAGTTGATTTGCCTATATGTATATGTAAACACACTAGTTAAAGAAGAGGACTCCATGAATTTGGGAGGGAGTTGGAGGGTGGCGTGGAAAGTTTAGAAGATAGGACATGAAAAGGGAAAAAAAGTGACATCATTATATTTAAATTAGAGAAATACATTATATTGGAAATATTATGCTTATATATTTTTAATCCCCTTATACTTTTTCTTTGCGATTACATAATCTACTCTAGCAGTGTCTTTAGATTCTTTCTTCACTAAATTAGATTAGTTTATGATCAGATTTTATGTTATGGTAAGCAGGAGGCTTACAAAATACATCTTTTTATTATGAAAAGCTACTCTGAAATGACAGCAATCTAATATGATCATAAAGACAAGAACATAAACCGAAGAGAGTAAGAAAGTTCTAGAAAAATTCTGAGCGTGTACTCCATTCCTTCCGATGCCTTGAATCCTTGCTAACCCTGTTTACATCTTTTCGTATTCTCTATTTACTTATGTTCTCATTATTTTCTTTTTTCATACTAAAGAGATGATAGTTTACATACCATGATTACAGTATTAAAACACTGTGATCTTGTATAACTATTATTGTTTATTTTATCCAATGATTTCTCTATTATTCATTAACCTCTTCCTTCTGTCTCATCAATTTGCTTTGACATTTCCTTTAGGACATGTCTGTGTATACCACGGGAAATATCCTGTAGACTTGGTTGCATTAAGTCTTTCTAGAAATCATTTATCATAGCTAGAAAGCATATCATATTATCCCTTTTGTAGATTTGGAAATACTCTATTATTACAATTTCTTTAAACAAGTCTTTTACACTTTGGTTATTTTAAAAATCTCCCTTCAAATACATCAACTCCATTATTATTTCTCTATCACTGTGATAAATTACCATGTCCAAAGTGTCTTGCGGAAGGAAGGAAGGACCAATTTGGATTTATGGTTCCAGAATGGTAAGAGTCTATCACCATCACAGCAGAGAAAGGTGGCTCCAGGCAGCACGATGGCAGGATTTGGAGGCTGAGAAATGAGGGCTTATATCTTGAACCACAAACAAGAAACAGAGAAGGAAATTGCAAATGGTGTGCGATTTTGAAACCTTAAAGCCTGCTTCCAGTGACACACCTCCCCAGCTTCCCAAACAGTCCCAGAAACTGGGGACCAAGTATTCAAATGCAGCAACTATGAGGCCATGCCATTCAAAGCAGCACATCACTATTTATTTGATACTATTTATGGAGATAAAATTTCTTTCTTCCTCTTCTTTCTTGCTCCTCTTTTCTTCTCTAACTACATATTTTAAGCTCATTTTTCTTCTTTTTCACCCTTTCTGGTATTTTGTGCTTTTTGTTGTATTTTCAATTTCTCTTAATACATATTTCAGCTCAAGATTTTTTTAGTTTAGTTTTAATTGCTTACCTTTCTTTGCTATTTTTTCTACATAATAAAGTCATTTCTCTGTGTTTTCTTGAAGTCACTTGAGGGTTTTATTTTTTTTTACAAACATTTAAAATTTTCCCTATGAAAATTCTCCATATTAATTATTATGTGGTCAATATTCGTAGGTGGTAAAATTCTGTCAGTGAGCTCATGTTGGTATGTGGCACCATTTGCACATTGAAAGACTGGAAATTAGACAGTTTTTTTTTATCATGTGTACATATGTGTGTATGTGTGTGTGTGTGTGTGTGTGTGTTTGTGTGGGTGTGTGAGTATGTGTGTGAGTGTGGGGGGCTTGTATATAAAAGTGTGTTTGTATGAGTGTGTGAGTGTGTATGTGAGTATGTGTATGTATGTGGATATGTGTTTGTGAGTATGTGTTTATGTGAGTATATGTATACAGTTATGTGGGTGTATGGTTGTGTATGTGGGGATATGTTTGTGTGTGGGAGTGTATATGGGGGTGTGTTTGTGTATGTGGGTGTGTATGTGGATATGTGTGTGTATGTGGGTATGTGTTTGTGTGTGGGTGTGTTTGTGTGGGTGTGTGGGTGTGTATGTGTGGGTATGCACCTGTATAAACACTATTTCAGAAACTCTAAGTAATCTGCTTATTCTCTCTGACCATACAGTCTTTTCATTTATTTCTGCACTGGATATTGCCCGATTTAACTTTTCTGAGGACCTACTATCATTGTGTTATTACAAATTGAGCACTGTGGATAATCAAAAATCTCATTATTTTCCTTGTTTTGGCTCAGAATAAAGGAAGGCTACACCAATAAAGAGTAGCTCCTATTCACAAGTCTTTCACTGACAGTAAGGTAGACCAGATGTCCTTTTGCAATCAGTGCAGTAGAGTCAGGCACTGAGGATCTGTCTGCCCCTGGGAAGACTCACTATAGGTAGATCCTCTCTAAATTGTTATGGGTGTCAACACCATCAACTTGTGTCATATTCTTTGTTTTCGTGGTGATAGAAGATATAATGCTGGCTAAATTAGAAGTCTAATAGACTGGGACTATGTGTCACCTATTAACATCTAGTCTCTTCCAGAGGCTCTGTAAATAGGCCTGTGTACTGGCTGGTTTTGTGTGTCAATGCAACACAAGCTGAAGTTATCACAGAGAAAGGAGCCTCCCTTGAGGAAGTGCCTCCATGAGATCCAACTGTAAGGCATTTTCTCAATTAGTGATCAAGAGTGGGAGGGCCCAGCCCATTGTGTGTGGTACCATTCCTGGGCTGGTAGTCCTGGGTTGTATAAAAAAGCAAGCTGAACAAGCCAGGGGAAGCAATCTAATAAGCAGCATCTTTCCATGGTCTCTGCATTAGCTCCTGCCTCCAGGTTCCTACCTTGTGTGAGTTCCTGTCCTGACTTCCTTTGATGATGAACAGCAATGTAGAAGTGTAAGCTCAAAAACCTTTTCCTCTCCAAGTTACTTCTTGGTTATGATGTTTTGTGCAGGAATAGAAGCCCTGGGAATGAAGACCATTACCAACTATCCACTGTTGGGTCTTATTTCTATGGCAACAAGTTAGAAGTAAAAGTTTCATGTATACTATCCTGTCCACCATCAGTGAACAAAGTCTTTATGTTTGCTTGCATGAGGGTAGGGTACACTTGCCTTAACACGTAAAAAGTTCACCTATCCATAGCAAGCCCTGTAAATTTTAATAAACATATACACTGTGCAATGTTCAAGTCAGAGTAAGCATGTATTTGTGGTAAAATGTTCAAATTCTTTTCTTACTACTTTCATAAAGTAGCAGTACCTAGTCATTATTTAAGTCATACTACTTTGGAATAGACTCCTGGAACTTATTCTATGTAAGTAGCAACAGTGTATTTTATTTTTTTAAAAAAAGCAAACCTAGAACAGAACTAGAAATAGAAAAGCCATCCTCTCAGGGGACCAGAAATGAGTCACCGGAAGACGACAACCAGTGGAATCAGATTAGAGGAGGAATTCACAGCTCAAGGACTATGTACAAGAACACTTCTGATGAAAAGCTTAAGGTGGTGTGGGGGACAGAGGAAGGGGTAGTTCCAAATTTAGATATGATTCATGTGCTAAAGAGGAAGGACTGAGGTATCAACCAGCACAGGATTGAGAGGTGGGGTTGCTCAGACACTTTCTCTCACTCGTTCACATTTGGACAAGTCTTTATAGTTAGTCATGAGTAGTAACAGTGAGCATGTGGGCCAGAGAGTCTGGAAGCACCCAGAAAAAATATGGAAAATTTGTCACCAGAAAATCATTAGTCCTTCCTACAGTTTGCCACACCTGTATCCTATACAATGAGGACACAAGGACATTTCTCCAGGAACAAGACATCAGGAAATCAGGACTGAGCATCAGTGGATGTAATGTACATCTGGGAGAGGAACATTAAGAAAGTACAAAGAAAAAAGGATGCAGTGGTTCATACCTTTAATTCTGCACTCCAGAGGCAGAGGCAGCTGGAGCTCTGTGAGTTCAAGGCCAGCTCGGTCTACAGAGTGAGATTCATGGGGGTAAAAATAAGAAAGATGGGAGCATTAGAACAAAACAAACGAACAAGCAACCAAAATCAAAACACTCGGGGAACTCTAGAAAGACTAACTTGTTCACATCATCAAAACTCAGCAGATGGTGTGAAATCATGGAGGACTCACATGACCAGCAAGGATCACATTTTTAAACATCCTTTAAATTTAACCATAGATGAATGGAAACAGGAGCCCAAAACGAGGATGAAACACAAGGTCTAACATCTTTCAAAATAGAGGAGAAGAAAATAGTAATTGCTGTCAGAACATTAATCGCACTAAGTGGATATTTGTTACATTGTAACAAAAGTTCAAACAAGTGTTTACAGTGAGGTAGGCTGTGTTCACCTTTTAGAAGATGTCACAAAGGCTGCAGTGCACTGGCAGCTTGTGGATGAAAGAGACTGAAAGCTCTAGAAACTAAGGATTACCTTGAAATCAGAATTTCAGCTGACACTCTAAAATGAAATAGCTCAGCACCTTTGCAACTTTATTAAAATGACCACAGTTTTAGAGTTTTCTAAATCCAAATAAATTACATGTGCAAGGTCTGTGTAAAACATCTTCAATCGCTTAGCACTAACGAAGCCTTCATCTAAAATCCTTAGTTAAAACGTCATATAGAATAGTGTGAAATGCATCCTAATCATAGACATAGACAATTAGTAACTGAATGATCAAATTATGGTTTGTTGAATTAGACCATAAAACAAGTTAGCTCAGCTTAGAAATACCAGAAGCATTAAAAATAACCAAAACAGTGTTTTAATATATTTTAACCAAGAAAGGAAAACCAAGAAGCACACATACAAATTTAGACTTGAATTTTGTTTGATCTAAACTCTAAATTAGAAGAAAAGGGTGACTAGCACATTTAAAACATATTAAAAGTCTTGTGAAATCCTAGAAAATATATACTAATAAAATTGGCAAATTTTCTGGTTAACAAGCTGTATGAAGAGTTGAAAATTCAATCTTTAAATCTAATATACTGATATATTCAAAGAATTGTTTAGAAACATGTACCGGCGTTTGAGTGTAGATATGCATATATGTATATGTATGCATAGCTAACTATCAATTTCAATGGCAGTTACATCCTGCTAATTAACTGTAACATTTAGCAAGCACTGATCACTTTTCATATCATAAAAATAGTAAGATTTTGTATGTTGTCATAATATCTTCATCAACCTGAATGCCAAGTATACTGCCCATGTTTGTTTGCTAATAATTTTGTATAACCAGCTTGTGTCATTGGCACTGCAATCTTGTTCTTTTGTATAATCCTCCTTCTGTTTAATGGTTGAAATTCATTTCTAATAGCTTGTGTCCTGGCTCAACATTTTCACCTTATCTTTGCATTTTGACCGTGTACATGATGATAGGTCATAGAGAAAAAAAAAAAAAACAGACAAGAAGAGCCCATTAAAATAGTGAGTCTTTACTTGAAGAAAAACAATCCCTTCAGGAAGAAGGGAGGGTGTGGGAGGGTTTGTCTCTGTAAGAATCAGAGCCTATAGTCCACAGTTGTTTTGGGTAGTCACAGGGCAGAAAGGAGGGAGTGGAGAAGGATATTGAAGAGTTTCCTTTTTTTGGCCCCAGGTTAACCTTTGCCAGGAGTGACAGAGAATGGTGATTGATAAGTATGGAAGTCAAAGGGTGGGACCAGCATCTCTTCTGGCCAGTGGTTACTGATAGTTCATTTCTCTGCCACTGGTTAAATGAGCCAGTTCAAACCAGATTAGATTATATTAAAGGCAGGTTTATTGGGAAGCTACTCTCAGATGGGTGAGTTCACTGGCCCCAAGACTGAGGCCAGGAGAGTCACCATGGAGAAAGCTGGAGTAAGAGAGGGGGAGGGGGAAAAAGGAGGCACAGGCAAAGCAAAAGAAGGGGAGGAGAGAGAGAGAGAGGAGCCTAATGACTGGATTATATAGGGAAGATCCTCTAGTGGAAGGGCAGCCCTCCTTTGGGCTGGAAAGTTCAGAGTAGGGGGCAGAGTATGCCAGGTAGGCACTGAAGGATGCTGGAAGAACCTGGAGGCCAGGTCTGCTTCAGTGTGTGTCTTAGTCAGAGTTTCTATTCCTGTACAAACATCATGACCAAGAAGCAAGTTGGGGAAGGAAGGATTTATTCAGCCTACAGTTGCACATTGCTGTTCATCATCAAAGGAAGTCAGGACTGGAACTCAACAGGTCAGGAAGCAGAAACTGATGCAGAGGCCATTGCTTACTGGCTTGCTTCCCCTGGCTTTCTCATATTGCTTTCTTACAGAACCCAGGACCACCAGCCCAGGGATGGCGTCATCCACAATGGGCCCTCCCTCCCCTGATCACTAATTGAGAAAATGCCTTACATCTGGATCTCATGGAGGCATTTCTTCAAGGGAGGCTCCTTTCTCTGTGATAATTCCAGCGTGTCTCATGTTGACACACAAAACCAGCCCATACAGTGTAAAATATGCACATCAGTCCCTTGTCTAGGGGTCCAAGACCAAACAATTATGAGGGGTCTGCAGCAAGGGAAGGGAAGAGGCAGGAATCCAGGAAAACAAGTAACCTTAGTCCTGGAATGTTGATTACAGTGGCAATGCAGTAATGCAGACAATACAGGAACCTTTCACAAAGCTTGACCATGCTGACAACTGGCTTACCTGGCAGGAAAAAAACATAGAGAATGAGCTGAGACTGCTGTGGCAAGGACCACACCTATCCTTTGCTTTCCATTTGGACTTTATCCTCATACCAAACTTGAAGTCACTCTACCACCTCTTTGTCTTTCTTCCCAAAGTGGCCACACAGTTAAGTTGGCTCCTCTAATTGGCTTCCTGTGGATGGGTGGCCAGTCATATAGCTATTTGAGGTATGGAATGTGAACCCCTAATACGGTAACAACTTATGAGCCAACTAGCACTGAGGATTGTGGAATAGTGTGCTGAATTTAGAAGATATATGGCCATAAATATCCTTGGCTTCTGAATTTATATCCATGCTAAACATATATATATATATATGGAAAAAATTGTCTCCTGAATGTGAATCACTTTCTATCTTCTTATCATTTCCTGTTTCATCACATGCTACTGATGTTACTTTAGTAACTCCAATAGCAGCCCCTGTACACATCAGTTAGTCTCTCCCTTTTAGATGGACTGTGTTTGTAGTCTGTGACACTGAACTTACAGCCAGGAGCACCATAGCTCATAGATAACCAGAGGCTATTCAAGCTGATTACTCTGTAAGGGATAGTACAGTGTTTATGCTTTAAAACTACAAAGTGCTCTTCAGCATAATGTGTGTTACTGGAATTAGGGCTTACAGCCTGTCCTGCAAAATTAGCTCATCTCCACATTAACAAAATGTATGTACATTTTAAATGTGCGTTTTAAATTATCTCTACATACAGGTGAAGCCTAAAGTTAATCTTAATTGTACATTTTATGGTTGCCTAGAAATAGGAGTGCAGAAATTTTCCAAGCATTTAAAATATATATTTTAAATACTAGCTTTAGGTCATATCACCTACATTTTATAATTAATTTTCTTAAGCACCAGTTTCAAAATTTAACATTTGAAAGAACTAGAACCGAATCCCTAAGATGTAACCTCAGAATTACTATTTTAGTTAGCATTTTAGACACATTAACAACACCCCCCTCCACTACACACACACATATTCAAATTGTACCTAAACCTTGGCATTTTAACTAGCTTCAAAAACAAACAAAAAACAAAACCAAGAAATAAAAAGCAGGCACAAAACCAATTGTTCTTAATAGTCCCCCAAACACAATTTTACACACATTTCAAAAAAGCCATGACAATCATAATTTTAAGCATTTGATGAGTTTTTTTTTTTAATGGAAAAATAAGGTCAGAGATTTCTTACTCAGTTATTGCTAGAGTCTGCAGAAGCAGTGACTGTGGAGTTTACCCATTGCTGTCTTAGACACCAGTATAAAAGTGTAAAAAGACTGGTCCACAACAGTTCTGCCTAGTAGGTAGCAATGTAATGAAGAAGTAACAGTCTTTTGGTTACATAAAGCACAGAAGAAATGAAATCTCCTCAAACACTCTCCTGCTTCTTTATCTCAAATGTTTCAATAAAGCCACAATGACTCAAAGAAGTCCCAAACCTTTTGTGACACATGGTGGATGTTTCAAGTGGCTCAAACGAGCGCCACATTTGTTCAAACAGGCTTCCAATTTGACAAGGCCTCTCGAACACACATCAGCATTGTTTGGCCATAGGCCTGTCTACTGTTCCTGGAATTTTTATTGTAGTTTATGCATGTGGGTGTTCCACATGCATTTATATCTATTCATCATGTTTGTATATTGTCCACGGAGGCAAAAAAAGGGTGTTAAATGCCCCCAAACTGGAGTTACAGTTATTTATGAGTTGGCACGTGGGTGCTGGGAATTGAACCAGTGTCCTCTACAAGAATATCCAGTGCTCTCAACCATTGAGCCATTTAGGCACTGGTCTTTCTAGAATGTCAAACATCATAGTTTGAGGAATTCAAGCCAAGTTCCTCACAAGACCTGAAAAACTTTCTTCTGTGGAGATTAAAATGCACAAGTCAATGCAGGGGGAAAAGCAAACCTAATTATGCTTTTGATGGAAGAAATAAAGGAGCAGGATCTCCCCATCTCTGCACTTCCTAACTCAGACTGACTGTCAGGCTCCCAGTGCCACTGAGTGCTTTCTGCCTCTCTCTGTGTCCGTGTCCGTGTCCGTGTCCGTGTCCGTGTCCGTGTCCGTGTCCGTGTCCGTGTCTGAGTCCGAGTCTTTCTCTCTCTCTATCTCCCCTCTCTCCCCTCTCCCCTCTCCCCCCTCCCCCCTCTCCCCTCCCCCCTCTCCCCTCTCCCCTCTCCCCTCACCCCACCTCCCAC
>JANHMN010000007.1:80067669-80102178 GCA_030674055.1 Rhabdomys pumilio
CTCTCTCTCTCTCTCTCTCTCTCTCTCTCTCTCTCTCTCTCTCTGCCTCTGTTGCAATAATTGTGTGGTTTAACTAGCAATAGTAGCCCAAAGAGTTCAGAAGAACGCTAAAACACAAAGCAAGCCATCAAAGGGCAGCTGTTGCAAATGGGTCAAAAGTCAATGCAAAGATCCCAAAGGTGAATATTAATGCAAAGGCCAAGCTGGACATATTAGAGATAAACTTTCTAAGGGTCAGACTTTCTCAAGAGCCCCAAAGCAAAGTACAAATAATTCATTTTTTTTTCTTCACCAAGTAAAGGTTTAAAAAAAAGCAATGGATATCCGCTGGAATGAAAAAAAAAATAAGAAAAGATCTCTGGAGTAAAATGATCTCAGAAGTGACTGGAAACGCCTATTTTTTCTTTCTATCAATATCCAACTTACTGTGGGTAGCAGAACCCCTTAATATGTGCCTTTTGTTCTTTTTGTCCCTTCATGGTCATCATAAATATAAATAAACCCAATCGACTTCTCAGTGCTGTTCTTCTTGAGACTCAAATTCTAGGAAGAAATGTCTCATTGGTTTGCTTCAAAAGTACAGTTGTCCTCAAGTCAGGCAAGGACGGGGGATGTAGGTTGACAGTGCCATCAAATTGGTGCAATGTACATAGGACAATGCAGTTGCTATTGCTAAATTTAGGTTCCCTGGATCTAAAGAGTCTGAGTATTATCATGGCTAGACAAACTCTTCACATTTATGCCAGTGAACAAGTCATGAATTTAAACTCATACTGAGTTTAATAATGTGGTTTCCACTTTATATTAAAATACTTGAATATTTTAAATGTAATCTATTGGATATTTATGGCATGACTTAAAAATACACATGTAAATTAATTTATTTTCTATAACTACATAGCAAAGTTCTACAGAGAGGACACTAAGACCCTTATACACTCTTTCATGGTTTTCAGAGCCCAGAGTCAAGGGATAGCTTGACACAAGCCACTTCTCAGTGTGCTGTATGCCTATAGTTAAGTACTTAGCAGAGATACATCCTACTGGTCCTTTTCCAAGTACATGTGAAAATTTTCATGATTAAAGAACGAGAACTCTGACTTTTTACTGGGTACTAAGGTTTGCCTTCTGCTTTCAAGTACATTGAAATTCTCTCCCCCAAAGCCCTGTCTTAAGATGGCAACATACTTTGGTTATGTAAAATATGAGTTCAATAAGGCAAATAAAAGCAATTAAAGTCAGACTTCCTCAGTGTGGATATTTATTTTTAACATGGTGATCTGACGTTTTGACTTTTGTTTTTCTTTATATTAAGCTCTTTTATTTATATAGAATTATAGGTTAAAATCTTCTACTGTAAAGTTGTTTTAACTGACTGCCGGGTTAGACATGCTAGAGGAAACAGCATCCCCTTATACTGCAGAGCAAACTCAGGGCATCATACATTTTACAAGCACTCAAACACCTACCTAAACCCTGTTGGCTTATTTAGCGAGATATAAGACTTTATATCCCAGAATGTTATATATACCCTAGAAATGTTTTTCTATGACTCTGCAATACATCATTTTAAAGTAACCTTATTTCACAACGCTTCTACAATAGCAAAGAAGCCTCTATTACTGGCAGGTTATCTCAGGAATCCACCAATTACCTAATGTGTGGGATATTGTAAAGCATTGTTATGTCATTAACTCATTTTAATGGCTGTATTTTCAAGAGCTTCGTGAGCCAAAATTTCAGAAACCTGATTTTAAAGTCTCAAAAAAAGATTGTTAAGACTTTAAGACTGTTTCAGTATAAATGGAGTCCAGACATCCTCACAAATTCCTTAAATGGCAACCTGACACTGCATAAAAAAACATGGGGGGGGGTCTCCTTTGTGTAGATACTGATGAAAATAATGATGTCAGATCCATTTTGGGAGATTATTATCCCTGGAAGCCTTTTTTGGTTTACTTCAGGGCTGGCTGGAAGACAAGGACAATGCTCCTTAATTCCACAGTGGGCATGAACACTGGTATCTGTCAGCCCATTCTCTTCTTTAGCTTAACAACCCTGCAACTCACTTTTTCCCTAACATGTGGTGTGTGTGTGTGTGTGTGTGTGTGTGTGTGTGTGTGCAAATGGCATGGTAGATGTGCATGTGGAGGTCAGAGGTTAACTGTTGAAATTTGCACCTTCCCTGCCACCTTGCTATTGAGGCTGTGCATAGCTGCTAATCCAGCTTCCTGCTGGCCTCCTATCTTTGTTCAGGCGTTGCTGAGATTACAGAAGCACCCCACTGCATCTGGTGGGTTTTGTGGGTTCTGGGGATCAAACTTGTGGGCACTCAGGTTTGCACAGCAATCATTTTTCTCCACTAAGCAATCTTATCTGGCCCCCAATGTGAGCGTTAAGGAAAAATCCTGACCAAGAAAAGTCGTCAAGTTCATTCTGAAGTTGAGGTAGAAGGACACAGAATTTGGTTGGCATTTCCTCAGTACATGCAGTGTTAAGAAACAACACAATCTGCCACTATATTCTTAATGGGAAACACCCAGTATGGCTGATAAGCTCCAGGGTACTACAGAACACAGAGAAGACTAGCGAGACTGAAGCCAAATGGGTTAATTCTAATAAAACATAATGTCCTCACTTAAGATGTATGGGTTTGGAAAGGACCTATCAACATCACAAAGTTCCAAGTAAAATTTAAGTCTACACACATTTTCCTTAGTCAGAGTTTCTCATGATTAAGAAGCAAGTTGGGGAGGAAAGGGTTTATTCAGTTACACTTCCACATTGCTATTCATCACCAAAGGAAGTCAGGACAGGACAAGTTCCTACTCACACAGGGTAGGAACTTGGAGGCAAGAGCTGATGCAGAGGTCATGGAGTGATGCTGCTTAGTAGATTGCTTCCCCTGCCTTGTACAGCTTGCTTTCTTATAGAACCCAGGACTACCAGCCCAGGTATGGCACCACCCACACTGGGACCCCCTACCCTTGATCACTATTTGAGAAAATGCCTTACAGTTGGATCTCATAGAGGCATTTCCTCAAGGGAGGCTCCGTTCTCTGTGATAACCCCAACTTATGTCAAGTTGACACACAAAAACAGCCAGTACAAGTACTCTTTCTTTCTTTGCTAAGTTATAGAGAAAAACTTTCCATCAGTTTCAGGCCACCATATGCACTCAGAGACACAGGAAGTTTGACAGGTTCCAAGGCTGCCACTACAATACAGGGCATAGGTAGACAAGTATGAACTTTGTATCTGGCTCTTTTTTCATAATTGCACTTCACATCTTTTTGGAACAAGACCCTGGCAGCAAAGGTGAGGAGGGGGTAGGGTTGATGATGGGAATGGTTCCCACCTGTAATTCTACCACTTGGGAGGTATGCTGCTGTCAGTTTAAGTCTGTCCCTGGATCTGGTCCACCGCTGTCAGCATCATGGGTGGATGGAGGGGGTTATATGTGGTTGAGCTATTCATTCACCAACATTTAACGTCAAAATAAGACATGGAAAAAAAGAATGATTCCTTCCTTCCCACCATATGTCAATTTCATTGAAAATGGAGGCCAGTGTAAAAAATGATGCAACTTTTCCTTTGAAACTGTCTTATGATGAGGAACCTGCAATGTTCAATGCTCATAAGCTACTGTCATCTTCCCTCCTACTTCCTTCTAGGTTTTAAAGGCAGAAAATAGTATATGACATTATATAGTATAAATGCATGATATAATATGTAGTTTATATATAGATACTTATTAAAGGCAGGATTCCAGTGCATCATGCTTTTAGATAGTCTCGGTTTTGTTCAGATATATTAGCTGATAGTTGCATTTTCTCCAGCATCCAGCCAAGCCCATCTCCTCGAGGAATTCCATTCTATTCTTGATATCATGACAGGCACAGACAGGTGAAAGAGACACAGGAATAAAAACACCCTGTGGTGGTTTGAATATGCTTGGTCCAGAGAGTGTCAGTATTAGGACATGTGGCCTTGTTGAACTGGATGTGGCCTGGTTGAAGGAAGTGTGTCCCTGTGAGGGTGGGCTTTGAAACCTTCCTCCTAGTGTTCTAGACAGAAGTCAGACTTCTGTTTGCCTTCAGAACAAGATGTAGGACTCTCAACTCCTTTCTCCAGTGCCAGTCCTGCCTAGATGCTGCCATGCTTCCTGCCATAATAATATGATGAACCTCAGAACCAGTAAGCCAGCCCCAAATAAATGTCCTTTATAAGAGTTGCCTTAGTTATGATGTCTCTTCACAGCAATAGAAACCCTAACAAAGACAGACCCCCTGGAAACATTCCCTCTGCACATCAGTTTCACAGATGTGGCCAAGAGGACAATGCCAAATGTTTTCAGGTTACCATGCTGTCTGTCAGAGGTATGGTCTTATCATTATGATCCTTAGCTTGTCTGACAAACTTCAAGTTTGAGACTCCCCAAGTTAGGTCACATATAGTTCCATGGAATGTGTCATTTTTATACGTTAGGAGTGACTTTCACCAAGCAACCACTAAAAGGCTTCTATAGATGAAGCCTTGCCATGATTTGCTCTTGTAAACTCACCACCATCAATCCTTTCTGTGGATACAGCATAGACGGAGGAAGCGCATCAGGCATTTCTAAGACAGCAGGTTTCACTTCTGGTGTCAGGATTTGCACTGTGCCCTAGCTGCCACCTCTGGGTGTTGTGTGTGAATAACTCCAGTCTTCTAAGCCTGAACTCTCTCTTTTCCCTCTCTGCCAAAGCACCTGCTTTGCCAGGTGGCTCAGTCAGCTTGAGAATCCTTCCTCTGCTTCACAAGACTTTCTGGAAACAGATATCGTTCCCTTCTCTTCTTTTGCACTATTTCTGGTGCCATAATTTGTTTATTCTAAAAGTCGCTATTTGTTTCTTAAAAGAACATTCACACACACAAAAAAGGACATGTTATAGAAAATATTCAAAAGGCCTTTTGAAATAAACAAATGCCCAGTATTTCCATAAATCAATTTAGAAAGAGAACTCCGAGTTTTCCAGATTTTTTTTAAAATTGGTTTATTTATTATAGTTGAACGACCTTGGTTCTTGGTCTTTAAATGATGTTATGCAATTACCTATTAAACATTTGGAATTATAGTCACAGAATTACTCTAGCAACATTTTCTTTCACTTCAATGAGCAAAAGATAGCATGCTCAAACATGGGTTAACACTAACGATTTCTTCTTTATAACCTGCTTCTGAGCGTATTTGTTCTCAGCGACCTGTGAAACTTTTCTGTGCTTAGGCGTCAGAGACTAAAATGAAAAGTATCAGAACAGTGAGGTGGGTCAGTAGAAAAGATGGCTGTCTGGAGCTTAGCAGGAGGAAGTGGGAGTGGCTGGACACACGGGGCTTTTGAGAGGAGAGAAGTTACTCTGTGTGACATGGATAAAAGAATTCATCCATTCCTCCAAGGATACCCATTCTGTCCTTGAATCTCAAGAGTGAGGTCTTCCCCTTTTAAAACACTTAGGAATGTAATAGTCACCCCTTCCTTTCGTGATTTCAGTGCACTATAGCAGAAATGGATGTGTACTACAAGTTTGTCAAAAGTAAAGTGTGTAGTAGTTAAACAATGGGATCCCAATTTATAATGCCAAAAAAAGGCTCCTTGTGACTACGTACTACACTAATAGAGATGTTAATGATACAAGACTTTCAAAGAGAAAGGCTGAAGGAACATATCCAAGAGAACTATCTTGCTCATTTTTCCCCTATAAATCTGAAACTGCTCAAAATAAAATACTATGCTATAATGTTGAGTTATGGCATTGTTAATTGGGGTTTTTCTTTACAATTAATAAAGAATTATTAAGCAATCTCATTCATTTATCATTACTAAACACTTTTTTACACATTGAAAGATTATTTTGCATACAATATTTATATCTTATGTTAATATTTCAGAATAGTCAACAAAATAGATTATTTCTTAAATAATCTGGGTACATGATTCTCACAAATGCTCCCTCCCCATGCTTAAGGTTCTAAAATCACTAAACAGGTGAGTGAAACAATGAGAGAGATGTTTATGTTGTATTGAAAGTACAGCCAGAAAGAAAGTCTACCCTTTCTTCAAACACTGGCATGTATTGTTCCCTCGTGTAAAAGCAAGCCATTAAAACACTAGAATCATATTTAGACATGACATCACAGTAACAGTACTCACCAGCCCCACCAGAATATTGATTCTGTCCTTGAATTTCATGAATTAGCCATTCTTCTTTCACAATGCACTATATAAACCATTCCTTCTTCCTTCAAATAACTGTGATACAAATTCTTAATTAAGTTCTTCCTTGCCACAAATAGTTCATCATAACTGAGACCTCATTTAAGAACATAGAAATATAAATATCTAATAGTGCCTACATTCCACAGGCTATTTCCTTACTAGCATGTAGCATAACAAAATTCAAACCCATCAGAGCAGAGTCGGACTTCCATACACAAAATCCCAATTATGTTCCAGCTCTAAAGCATGCTGAAATAGTTGTGCTGAAGAAATGGCTCTGCTTATTGCAAAAGAGTCATTGAAATTAGAATTCCTTTTATCCCTCTGATTATTATTTCCTTTGAGGTTTTATTTTTGATCTACAAATATTTTCTACAATCAGTGTGTAAAGATGTTTGCTCCCAAGCCTGACAACCTGATTCTCATTCCCAGGATCCCATTCTGGGAGAACAGAACTGAATCCTGAAACCTGTTCCCTGACCTTCACCCAGGCAATGCCTCAAGACAAAAGCTAATCAAATAAATGCAATAAAACTTTTAGTAAAGAACAAAATTATTTTCTATAACGAGTTAAAAAGCAATATGTGTCATCTCATCATCATTGGACTCTGCTCTTGGCTATTTACTCAATTCTATCTTCTTTTGTTTCTGCCCTTTCTCCCTTCAAATAGCACTTCTCTCTACGTGGAATAGATGTCACTCATATTCATTGCTCTCTTTGTTCCCATTCCATTCCTGTTCCTTAAGGTCTACTTCCTTTCATAGTCCATTGTCTGCTTTCATATCATATATATGTATGTATGTATGTATGTATGTATGTATGTATGTATGTGTATATATGTGTATGCATATGTATATATATGTATGTACATATATATGTCACACATATACACGTGTGTATATGTATATATATTCTATGTATATATACTATACATATGAAATAAAAAGTGCAATATTTATCTTTCTGACTTGAGCATATTTTAGTTAAGATAATGCTCTATAATTTCTTCCATTTTCTACAATTTATTATTTCAATATTTCTTATGACAAAATAAAATTCCATTGTATGTATCTACTTCATTGTTTAAACAGTCAAGTGTTCACAAATAGAATTATGTGAAATGAAAAACCTACTGTATAACAAAGGAAAGACTCAGTAGGAGGGAGAGACAGCCCACAGAATGAGAGAAAATGTTTGCCAAGTGCCCATAAGACAGGCGATTAATGACTCAGCTTTATAAAGATCCAAAAGTTAAAAATGACAATGACATTTCTGAGTCAATGATGTGTTTAGGGTGCCTCGGAGACCCAGATGTTAAGTTCTGCTTTAAACACCACTTCTGGTTTGTGCGCGTGTATGTTTTACTTCACTTCCTTGTAATGGCAAGCAAAGTAAAGTTCTGAATCACACCAACATAACACTGCACTCATATATATGCAGATATGTGAAAGCAGACAATAAACTATGAAAGAAAATAGACCTTAAGGAACAGGAATGGGAACAAAGAGGGTAAAGCACCCCAGAAAGATATACTGCACATATATATGCTCATATGAGTTTTTTTTTAAAAAAAACATGAGTTGTAAAATAAAGTACTATGGTCATAAATTTTCAAATATGAAAGCACATTCCACTTTGTACCCAACATAAATATATGTATACAATGACTATATTGTGCATAATTTCCTTTTACGAGACCAAGTTCAAACAATTTCATTTTCTGATAAGCTGAGATGGTACTAAAATTTACTGCTGAATTTGCAGTAATTCTCACCCATACCTGCCAGCACTGCCTTTCAAAGTTCATGCACTAAAGAAAAATAATTATATAAAGATAAGTTTAAAAAAACTATTGTTTAAAGGGTTTCTCTACTGAAGGGCAGTACTGTCCTCAAACCCAAGTCCTAGAAAGAGACAGGAAGCAGAAGGCCCTGATCTGTAGACACAACTAAATGAGAGGACAGTTTGCAGGTCCTTCCTTCCTTCTCTGAAACCATTTACTGTTTCTGTAATGCTCTATCCACAGATTCTACCCCCAGTGTTCCTTGTAGCTAAATGTGACCACGTGGCTACATAGGTGATCTACAGATTATGAATAAAAATAGTTCGTGGAGTTTCTTTTTTAAATGACTAAAAGATGCATTTACCTGCTCGTTGCCCATTTTCATCTTTTGGGTTGAGTGCAGATGTGAAACTGCAGTGGTCATGAAAGGGTTCTTTTGACTGGGAAAGGGTTCAGCATCTCAGGGTGTGCAGCTCAATGACCTGGAAAGGCACCTTGGCCTTTCTAAGGCTTCATGAAGTAGCTGTTTACCCAATTGGCAAATTTTTTCTGGACTTTTGTTTTTTGAAAGCAAAAGTAATCCATCTTGTGTGACTCTCGAAACACAAGGCTTGTCAGGAGCTCATAACATTCTACAATTATATTCCTTAAAGTGTGGCCAGTGGTGTAATTTCCCACCATCTACTACAACAAAAACGTGAATTTATTGAGATTATTTTTTGTCTTTAACTTTGTACCATTTTTTATTTAACATGATATTTTATTTCTACTTCAAAACAAGGTAATGGATGTGTATAAACTCTTCTGAGACCAAGTTAAACGTTTTTATAAACAATTTATTCTCTTTCATGAATCAGAAAACCTAGAATAGAAATTCAGCTTCATAGCCCCCGCAAATATTTCAATATTTGAAATGTTGAAAATATTGAAAATATTTAAAACTTGAAAATGTTTAGTCAAATGAATTACACCTTTATAGCTCTCAACCAGTTTTCAAGTGCTTCATTATGAGGCCTTTTACCCCAGCTCCATGTGATGTCATCGGAATTCTACTGAAGCCAGTGCTGAATGTGGCTGCTTTCATTACATTTTGTTTGCTTGTTTGCTTCACTTACTTGCAAAGTTTCTATCACAGGAATTTGATACACCCGTCTACTGTAACAATTGTAGTCCTCTCCACTGACAGCACTATTTAGTCCTGTGAAGCTGGGAAGGGAGATGTTCATGGGAAAACACCAATTAATGCTACTCAAAGTCCAAGCAAACGAACAGGGCAGAGAATGTAGGCAGTCTGGTGTCAAACAAATGAAGCATTAAGGAGTAGGGCAATCTCCTTGCTCATCTGTTTTGTTTTTCAATTGGGACATTAAATAAGCATGCTTATGGAGGACTGTAAAATATTTCAATACATGAGCTCATTGGGCAGAGTGTGGAACTTGAGACGGTTTGTGAAAAATACTAAATCCAGAGCGTTTCGAGTGGAAAAGGAAGCAGAATGAGCATGGTTTTGGAACTAAGACAGACTGATATACTATAGAAATTCTCAGAAACCAACTCAACGGAAGACAAGATTGTGCTGAGAGAAGCATAATAAAGCACAATCAATACAGGCTGCAGCTCACAGGCACCACCGGCATGTCAATAAAGAGCATTTGATTTTCAAAAGGTCTCAAGTAAGGATGGCATCAGGATTATAAGACCAAATTGGTATTTTAGAAAGACTGATCTGATTTATGCTTTGTGTTCAAGTAAAATAGGAAAAGGAGCTAAGCACTTGGAATAACCCAGAAATGTGATGGACGTACTGCTACTGATCATGGTGGAGTGAAAATGGAAATGGAAATGGAAATGGCTATTTCTCCACTATAGAAAGACCGCTAGACTTAAAGCTAATAAGAAAAACAACATTGCAAATGCCATCTCCAGACCAGGATTTACTGTATCTGTTATTACTCTTCTGTATAACTTCCAGATAGGAATCTACATATATGCATATGCATGTATATGTGTGTATGTATGTATGTATATACATACATATATACATACATACACAGAATATATATATATATATATATATATATATATATATATATATATATATCTCCTACATGTACATATATTTTTGTATACATATACATTTACATATACATATACAACTCAGATAAATGAAGATACGAAGATTAAAAATTTTCAGGTTTTCTATGTAAATTCTATTTTTGGTGGCAATTATATCTATGTATGTTGTTTAGGTTTACATATTGACTGTCTTCCAAGTCTCATCATCTATTGTATCAGCAATACACCAATAATTCTATTTATGTATTGAGCTTTATTCTTTTAAATAGTTAGATTTATTTATTTAGTACGTACACTACATTGGTGCTCGATACACACAAAGGTCAGAAGAAGGTGTCATAATTGGAGTTGTGTTTATTAATCACCATGTGAGTTCTGATAATTGAACCCAGGTCTCCTGCAAGAGCAACAAGTGCTCTAAAGTGCTGAGCCATCTCGCAAGCATCTTAGGCATGATTTGTAAATCTTTTCACCCGACTGAAGAAGTTTAGTGAGGTGTTCAGCGCTTGCTTCAGAAACCCATCACTAATGTGCTGTGTGATGCATTTACATCTCCAGCATAGTAGTGGCATGAGGCAAGCCAGTTTAAGGCTGCTCACGTATGCAGTACAAAACCAGGTTTACTATAAAGCTGTTATTGTTCCCCCCTCCCATTAAATTACTTCTCCTCTACCTGTATTTTATCAAGAAGTCAAAAGTTTAAATTCTAATGAAAAACAAAGTGTCCCCACTGTGACTTGGAATAAAGGTGTGGAGTTTGTGAATTTTGTCATTCAAATGTGGCAACGAAGAAAATGTGAAGAGACCTGGAAAAAAGCTTCAAAGAGAAAAGGTATTACTGTTGTCTCTAGAGTCAGCTCATTGGAAATTGTGCTGCTCATAAAAAAATGTCAGAGGCAGTAAAAGCAGGTTCTCCATGGCAGCATCCCCAACTCTAAGCAGAACAGAACCTAACAGTGTTGTTGCAGTGTTATGGGTGGATTCATAATGACAATGGTAATAAAATTACTGTCCCAGGGATTAGTTGACATACAAACAATAACACTGCCAACTGGACAGTCAGTTAATGACATTGAGGCCTGTAATTATAACAGTTTGGTTGATCAACATGACTAAATAAGTAACTATATGGTATAGTGCAAAGAGGTAGGTGGCTGTTGACAGAGACAGGAGAAGAAGATGGAAAGACCAAGCAGAGGACACTGAACCAGTAGTCCAGCAGAGGATACTGTAATCCCCAAATGCTTGTAAGCATTGCTCAGCATACATCGTGTTCTGTCGGGTATAGCAAACAGGGTGTGCTGAAAGCAAATTAGAATATTGACATCTGTGAGCTCACAATAGCAGCTCATGCAAAGATTTGTAAGAAACCAAAGACACCACAAAATAGTCTAAAAAATCAAGGCAGCATAAAATGGAAGTATCATTTTTCTAGATACCTATATAGAAAACACACCTATTCTTTATTAGAATGGAAAAACTTAGAGCTTATGAGTTCACTGGGATCCACGCATGGTCATGTAATGCATGTATGTTTTTGAGTAACTCCTCACACAAAAATTCTGTTGAGTTACATGGAGCCAGGAATGGTGGTGAACACCTGAAATCCTACTTGGAAAGCTGAAGTGGCAGAATATGAGTTCCAGAGCTTTCCGAGCAATTCAGTAGAGACCTGTTCTCAGAATGTGTGGGGAGAGTAAGCGAGTGGGCAAGGGTGATGGAAGATGAAAATGAGTGTGGCTACAGCTCAGGAGAGATGCTCCGCACACTTCCACAGGCTGGGTTCATTTCTCAGCAAATAAAAACTAAACAACAATACATACAGATTGGTTTTATTTCACATATTTATTTCCGGTTTTTAATAGGTGTAGCTTAGTAACCCCTTGGGCCTTATAATTGAGACAAGTCCAGATGAACTTAGCAGGTGACCGTTTGGTCACTATGTTGGGGGTGAAGCAGGAACTAGTTTACCTAGAGTATTTTGAATCACTGCACTTGGCAGACCCACGGAGACAAAAGGTAATAAGAAAAGTAGTTCAAGTAGTTCATAGTTCAGCTTGATTATCATGAGGCAACAAGAGACTGACCATGTGACAAGAGAGAGACAGAGAGAGAGAGAGAGAGAGAGAGAGAGAGAGAGAGAGAGAGAGAGAGAGAGAGAGAGAGAGAGGAGAAACTATCTGCTATTTTGTTTAGCCACCTCTAAGATATAAGTTTTCCATCTAAGTTATTTCATTGATTTGATGCTTCCTCCTCAGAAACCATAAATTATTCAAAGCATGCTTTGCAAGAACATCAAAGACGAAAGGTAAGGCTGTGCATCGCATATAGACAAAGATAAAGAGGCGGTGTTACGTATCTTTTACCTATTACTTGGAGTAAGACTCCCTGCTGTTGTCTTAGTGATCTTAGGTAGCGATAAGAAAAATCTAGGGCTTGGGTGCTTAGAAAAATCAGTCTTTTCTGCTAATACTAAAGATGGAAATATTCAAGGTTAAATAAAGTATGGACAGACCCAGTTCTTAGTGAAGGGTACTTCCTGGTTACAGAGGATCGCCTTGCTGTGTGCCTCCATGGACTCCCTCAGTGTGTTTGTGGGTTGGGTCACTGTTGGGTTTGGCCTTGGCTTATGTTTCTCTGTAATGACGTTGATGGGATCATAAGAGCACTGTCATTAATCTAAGTTAATTTTCTCCCCAAGGCAACGGTTTGAAATAGCTCTGCATGGGGGACTTAATTTTGGAGGGTATTAATCTTCCCCAGTTTTTTCAGCTTTTTCCAATCCGTTGCTTCTGTCATTGTTTTATCTTATAGGTGAATCTTCTGCCATCCAAAATCTGAAATAAAGAAATGTGGAGATGCACAGGGTGCCTTTATTTTATATTCAAATCCTAGGGTTCCAATTTGCAATGACAAACTCTCCTTCTCCCATTCCCTCTGCTTCCCATCAGTATTTGTTAAGAGACTTAATATAAGTTAAGAAACATGTCTCAATGTCTTTCTTCAGGAAAGTCCTCCAGACTGAAACAAACTAACATGCTTTGCAAAGGAGAACGTTTGATAAGCAAGAACATGTTTCTCTTTAAAATTTCCCTTTAACATTTCACCATAAAAGTGTCATGAATTTCCTCATTAAATCACTAAGAAAAACAGTCAGTCTCACACACACTTGTTATAGTTGACCATTTAGCTTACAATACCCCTTAGGACTATAATTTGGTGTCATTTGTTTGTGGGTTCTTTCAATACAGAAACCCCTTTAGTTGAAGCTATCTCAGAGGGTGGACAGCTTCCTGAGCCACATGGTGTGGATAGAGACCTTCTTCCACCTCATCTCTAAACTATACAGTCAACATAGTTTCTCAAAGTTTCCCCAGGAAAGAACAGCTTCTAGTTGCCCACAGTAGGAATGTACTTGGTAATATCCCAGCCCCCCTTCCTGTTTGAGCTTCTTCACCACTCCACTTTACAAGAATACCTTTTAAATAAACTGCTTACTCCTTAAACTAAGTTCACTGTTCTAAGTCTGGGAAAATTCAGACTAAAAGAGGGCATGGCAGTGTTTCATCTTTAGCATTTGCAGAAATGATTTGCATTGAGCTGAAAATATAATTTAAACATAAGAAAATTGCTTTTTGTTAAACTGAGCGGAAACTGTGATATCCACTGCCTATTATTGTCAATTGTGTTTAAAAACAAAAGTGAACAAAATGCTTTCATTTAATTAATTTAATTTCATTCAGTGAATTCCACAAGTCTTTCCATTCTATTGATTATTTTCATTCAGCTCAATTCATCTCATTTTAAGTATTCATTTAACATAAGAAGAGGGAACGTATCTGAGTGAAAAATGGCTCGGAGTCACTTCTCTTGAAGAGCCTATAGAGAAATTAAAGAACAGAGGTACAGGTGACCAAAATTAGTCATCACTGCCTACCATGCCAACCACCTGAGAACATTATGATTACATTAAAATGTAATGTAAAAAATGCTGCCTAAGAGGCCTTCTCTGAGGATCAATCAATATTCGGTCTCATGGTTTCAGTTGCCATCGAACTGTGTCTCCTAATATATTTCTCTTTGCTTGACTACCCAACTCAACTCTAGATCTGTGTATGCAGGTTATTATTTTAATTTTAACAGCTATGTCAAACTTGTTATGATTACACTGAAGTTCTTGCTTTTACCCTCCCTTTAAATCATCTTACTTCCTGATCTTTTTACCACATGTTGAAGAACGTAAGTGTTATTAAACCTGGCACCTAGCCACATCCAACTTTCATTGCTAATGGCCTATTCTGTCTTCAGTGTTCCTTAACAATATAAGTCTGCATTATTTCTCCCTTGGGCTCATTACTCATCCATTCTTGTTTCCATATGAGACATCCTCCACTTAGCAGCTAGAATCATCTCTCTAAAAGAGAAATTAGATCATATTTCTTTTACTTTGAAAAATATGTGTGTAGCAATAATAATTAAAGAAAAAGAAAATGTCAAGTTGAGAGTGCAGGCCATGGGAGGCATTGAAGGGAGGAAAGTGGGGACTGATAAAATTTTATTTCAATTAAAATATTTTAAAATAAAAGTATAAAAACTCCTTTATTGACTCCCAGGGTAATTAATACACAATCTCATGATCATGACTTTTAACTTAAGCCTCATCTTGTACTACAGATTTTCCTACATGCCATGCTTCAGCCACAAGGGCCTCTGGGCCTCTTAGAGAATTTTAATCATAGCAAGTTTCCACTTTGATATATGATCATCGATAGGCATTGACTTGTTTTTGCTGTTTAACTCTCATTTCAAAAGTTCCTTCTTTATTGACCCTTCCTTAGCACCCAGTACAAAGTAGTCATTTGGATACTCTTTATGGCCATGGATTTAGTTAATGCATTAAATATCAAGTCTAGATTTCGCAAGAGATTTTAATGGGCTGCTAGCTATTGGATTTTCTAGTGCTGCAGCATTAACAAATGCCAAGTAAGTGTACAGTGGAAACACAGAACAAATATATTAATGAATAAAACATAAATAAATTTCCTGCCATTAAAATGTTGGGGGTGGGGCAGGTGCACACAGGCATGTGCACCCATGTGCACATATGTGCAGCTCTGTCTAAATAATGCTTAGAAATACTAAGAGAAATAAAAACAGAATGTTCTCCAGTTGTGAGCTAATTAGGTATAGCTTCTCAAAGGATAAGTGCAACACAGGCTTGTACTTGGAAGGAAAGAACGACTGAGCAGGTCAACCTAAATTGCAAATGCATGTCTGGCAATGAGCAGACATGTCACAGGAGCACCTAGAGTGTGGAGCTGGAGCCACTGAGTACAAGTGGTTGGGGTGGGTTTCAGTTTCCAAGCTGAATTCAGGGATGTGGATCTGCACCGTAAAACACAAGCCTTCTGATAGTCCTTAGCATCCCACGTGTTATTTCAAAATCTGTACTGGGAACAAGATGATAAGTAAGAGTGAGAGCCTGTGATCCAGCAGATGTGAGGGTGTATGAAGGTACCATTTGCCATCTGCCTGACCTTAAACCGTAATTCTCTAACTCTCTCCTCCAAATTGCTGCATGCTTTGCAGGATCAATTTTAAAGATACACATAAATCATCCGACGGCATGCTCCATAGAGGAAGGATTAATAAATGTGTGAGCATTACTGTTATTAATATGGTGAAGCACAGCATCACATGCATACTCTCTCCTTGACGTTTAGGTGGCTCATTTCCCTTCAGCAGTACCACCCTGCTGATTGTCTTGTCTCTCCACCTGCCACCCAGGTGCAGACAAATACTGGTACCAACAAGAAAAAGAGAGAGTGAAGTGCCAGTTTCATTTGGGATACTCTCTGAGGAGAAGAAACATACGTAAAACCATCTTGAAGGTGGTAGAATTGCTACATTCGTATGTCAGAAATTGGTATATGGCCAAATGACATAGTGAAAATTTAGAAATCAAGGTAAGTCATATCTTTGAACTCATTTAGCAAAGAAATATGGTCTTGAAAAGTTGTGTTGTTCTTCTTGTTAGTATTTACCACAGATACTCAGTGAGCATTGACTTTGTAGCAGTCAGTGCTTTGTATGCTGGACAAGGAGGCACACCTAACCCCTGCCCTCCAAATGATTACAGTGTCATAGAAGGGATGACATCAACACATATTTTAAAAAGTGATACAGTGTAGTGTCAAGTTGTATTTAATTTCATAAAACAAAAGCTTTTAAGAAGTCTTCACGCCTGTACAAATATTGATAGATTTCTCTAACTTATATTATGCTCATAAAACATAGTATTATGATGACACAGTAAGAACAAGGATGTGTAATAGACTAAGTTGTTTACAACTGGAACTCAGTAAGATGACATTTAATTGGTTTTGTGTGGGATGTAGTAAATAATTTAAACAGGGAAAATGACTTTTAGTTTTTATTTGCTTATACGTATATGCATTCATGTGTCTTAGTTCATTTTGTACTGATACAATAGAATATCTAAGAATGACTAACTTTTAATAAACAGAAATGTATTAGTCTCTCTGCTCAGGGACTGACATCTGGTAAGTGCCATCTTTCTTTACCCTCCCATGACAAAATGTAAGACAAAGGACCCCAAACTTAGTATTTTACAAATGCCACAGTCCTAAGAGAACAAACCCACTCCCATACAAACTGGACTAACCTACTCATGAAGGCAGAGTTCATATGACCACTACATTTCATAAAGCTGTAACTCTTTATCTGATAGGGACTTAGTTTTCTACCTTGATTTTGAGAAATGACCATAGTTCACCCATTCGAATGTATGGCCAGCTCACTTATTGATTTCTCACCGACTGCCTCTAATACCAACTTTACCTCTTCAAATACATTAAGACAGCATTTCCTAAAATTTCCAGTGCTTGAACAACATAGTTCTCTATTCTGTTTCACTGATCCTTATGATAATTTCTTCTCCCAACTTCGTCAGCATCCATTTTCATTCCAAGCTAATAAAAAACAAATTCTAAGAGGTAAGAGTTTCCCCTCTAAAATTCTGTTCCTAGATATGTCAGTTCCTAGTGAAGATCCACACTAAAATATTGCCTTGTAAACCTTAACCTCAACATATCTGAACTTGGGATCATTCCCCTTCTTCTGTTTTGAGCTGTCCATGTAACCATCTCACCATCTCACTCAGGGGTGTTTACGTGATTCTTTTGACAACCTATGCAATTCCTTTTTAGTGTGTTTAGATCCTTTCTCAGTCACACAAGCCCCATCATCTCTGAAGTGTTCTCTGTAAAGCTTTCTTCTCTGAGGTCTCCCTTACAAATGCTGTATGTTTCAGACTTTATAAAATTGCATCTTTCTTTGTTGTAACTGGGAACTGTCTCTTACACTCAGCTTGAGTTTGGACAGTTGTCGAGCTCAGATGGTTTGGCTCCTGCCTCAGGGATAACAACTCTACATTTTCTGCTCTGTGGTGTTTGAAAACTATTGTTTTATATGTTTTTTCTTTATGTTTTTCTTTAGTTGCCTGAGAGGTCATAGGATGGAGGGTGGACACACTTCTCATTAACCCATCACAGCCAGACACAGAAATACAATACTTTAAAACATAAATTCTCATGTTCTTATATACATTCACAATTTAAATTTTGGAATAATACTGTGTCTTGACTTCCAAAATATATATGTAAAGTATACATAAAATGAACCTGAGTTTTGTTTTTTTTTCTCCTTTAAATACTTTAACACTGTTTTAAGATTATTCAAAACTAGAAAGATATGAGATGCATTGCTGTCATCTCAATAATTAGAACAGAAGAAGGCAGACTCAAATTCAAGGCCAACTTAGAACAAATGAAGAAATAATCTCAAAAATAAACAAATGAAAAGTTAACCCGAACAACTTAAATGAACAAGTAAGCCAACAGCCTGGGTTATGGTTGGTAGCAAACCCCTTACAGTCTCTGGGTTCTACCCCAAGCACTGGGGAGGAATAAGAGGATAGATAACACCAGCTGTGTCCCTCATCGAGTCATCATGCTTATATCTCATTTTTATGCCATTCTTTTATTGTAAAAAATTCCATTAGCATATATTCACTTGTTTGTTTTTACTCTGCTCTGCTTATTTTTCTTATTCATATATGAGCATTACACATTTTTAATTAGAGATTTTGTTTATAGGCATTTTAAATGTACCAGTATTAGACATTAGTAATAGCTTTATAAAGTAGGATATATTGACTGGTAATTTTCCCAATTTATAAAAAAAAAAGTTAATATTATAAGAATAGTCTTCTAATTGGGAGAAGTTGACTTAACTTGAAACACATAGATACTCAACATTGTATTAGTAGTGGCTAATTTTGTGTTGCCTCATTCAGCTTCAATATACACGACGAAGCCTAGTCTTACTGTAACTTGGTATGGCTTGGTTGGTTGATATCCATGGGAGGCCTAATGTTTGCTGAAGAGAAATGGATGTGAAACGGGGATAAATGGGAGAAAGCAAAAGGAGGTGTGGGTGAGGATTGGGAGGAGAGGATGGAATGGAAACTACAGTCGGGGTGTAAAAAGAGAGAAAGAAAATAAATGAATTTATCAAAAAAATCATTTAAACATTGAAAGAATAGTTCTTTCCACAACAGACTTGCTGCTGATGGTGATAATTATTTAAAAAGTTGTAGCACCTTTGGAATATTAAAAGCCAAATTGCCGGGCGGTGGTGGCGAACGCCTTTAATTCCAGCACTTGGGAGGCAGAGGCAGGCAGATTTCTGAGTTCGAGGCCAGCCTGGTCTACCGAGTGAGTTCCAAGACAGCCAGGGCTACACAGAGAAACCTTGTCTTGAAAAAACAAAATAAATAAATAAATAAATAAATAAATAAATAAATAAATGCCAAATTATCATATTTATGATGATGAAAGGTTCAAAAAATTAATACTACAAATATCCTTAACCCATTAAGTGCTGGGAATGATATACCTAATTTGGGATTCTTTCATGCTGTGTATCTTGTAATGTTTAATGTTAGTATTGAAGCTATTCATAGTTTAGCTTGCCCACAGCAACCATGGCAAGACCATAACACTCACTGAGACTAGCCCAGCTAGAATTTTAAAAATTTATATTATTGTATTTCAAAAATTTTATGCTGTTTTATATTTGTATTTAAAACTTCTATATATTTTTCTTTTATCATTCAGCCATAAAAAACATATGCCAGCTGCAAGTCCTAAGTGATTGCTTCTTTATAATGGAAAGCATCCTGGACAGAGAAAGGGGTATATTTATGCCGAGTTGTGGCAGTGTAGTTTAAAGGCAGTTGTAGAGAATGTGGTCTTGTATAATAAGGGGTAGGACATCTATTCATAGATGGCAAGCACCAGTTCACTGAGGGGTGGAAGAAGAGACATAGAAAGCATAATAAAGACACAGAAGAATGTGCTAAACGATACTCTCACCCTCCACATCCTCTCTCACCTGTGAGATGTGGCACCTTCTGTTCCTGGAACAGGCTTCAATATTATTATCTTTCTTGGGGTTTCTGTGATGAGTCACCAAGGTGACAAGACTGCAGATGGAATGAATGAACAATTACACAGCTCTTTAGCAAACCCATTTCCCCGTGCCTCTGGGGAACAGGAAGTTTAGTCAGAGGAAAATTTTGAGTTCAGGTGGAGAGATCTCAGCAAATAGTGACAGCATTTCTCTCTGATCCTTAGATCCACGAATGCACACAACATGAGCTCCGTGCTTTTTTTCCTCTGGCTTAAAACAGAAATTTAATAAAATCTCTGTGCTTTATTATACTTTAGGTTTTTTAAAACCTCAATGCAAAAGTATTAACAGATGTTTTGTTACTGAGGTATATAAAAATTATTGAGAGCTTTGTAAATACCGAATCTGTTCAGGTGTTTATTCAAAGCATCAGTGCGAGTACACTCACATCCAATACATACTTTATTAAAGATAGTTATTGCAAAAGAAAGATCATCTTCACTTTGCTCTGCTTTCTTCAGCTTCAGACTCCCCAGCACTGACTGATAGCAACTCTACCCTCTACATGGTTAAGTCAGGTGGCACCAAGCCCCGAAGTCACTGGCATGTCTTTCTCTCACACCACATACCTGGTACTCAGAATCCTTGTGGCATGGCATTCCCTTGGATGCTCTGATAGCCTGCTAACTGATTTTGTCCACTTCATCATCCCTTAGTCTTTCATCATCCATCAGAATGATTCTTTTATTTTTAGACCATTGTGTTACTCCATGCTCCTACTTAAATTTAAGAACTTTCACTAACTACCATAAGAAAAACTCCTTATAATGGCCATAAACTTTGGCAAAGGGCACTCTCCATGCCATCTCCTTCCAGAAGACAGCAAAAGGGGCTTCTATACGCCTCACACCCCACTTTTCTTTTTGCAGCATGATCTTTTATGACACAGTCATAGCAGTGAACTTACCAGCATTAATACTGCTGATTCCCATGTGACTGTGCTCAGGGCTTCTAGCTCTTAAGCCTTCTGCTCTTTATCTGCTAAAGCTTCTCATTCTGTACATCATGTTATGTTAGTGATTTGCATGTGTCTTACTCTAGTCACATATGCAGATATTTTACCCATGAATATTTTAATGGTTATTAAAGAATCTGATATAAACATTTGCATTGTGTGTGAATACACGTTTTCACATTAGTTAAATAGAAAGTAACATCTTTGCTACATCATGTTGTGAGACTATTCTGAAAGAAACTGCCAAATTCCTTTCCCAGATGGCTGTAGCTTTCATGTTTCTATCAACACAACTTGAGTCTTCTTATTGTTACCATTATCAAGTGGTTATAAGTTGTTTTGGTTTTGGTCATTATAATGGGTGTGTTGTGTTATTTTAATTTGTGTTTGTTACTTTTCGTGGTTTGGTTCACTTTTTCCATACTGTTGCTTTCAGTATTTATCCTTTTTGGAGAGATACCTATTTAGGGATTTTTCTACTTCAAGCTTGGTTTTCTCTTTTCTCAGTGATGTAGCAGATTCTTTTTTCATAGTTTAGATATAAGCAAATTTAGATTTTAAGGTACTTCCCCCAGTCTGTGTTGTAGCTATTGTTGTCATAAAATTATTATTTTCAGAATGTGCATTTGTATTCTAATCATGAAAAAAAATTAATAATTTTTTTCTTTCATGTATTGTGTGTTGGATCTGAAAACTAATCTTGAAACCCTAGCCCACATATCTTTTCTTCCAGTGTTTCATCTGTAAGTTTTATGGGTTTTGCATTTTGACATTTTCATCCCTGATATGGCTCAGAAAGGTATAGCTATGTCCTCCAAATGAGTTAGTAATGGTATTGTCTTCTGATGTATGGTATTGTAAGTACTGTAGCAGAAGGTTTTATATATTTTGCATCTTGTATTTGTTAGTGATGGTATAATAAAATGTAATGTGACCTTGGAGTTTTCTGTGTTTTCCCTGTTAAGGTAGATCTGTGCAGTATTGTCATTTGAAAACTGTGATCTTTGAAAGTTTTCACCTAGAGTGACTCTTTGCTGTAAATCATATATTTTTGTAAGGATGCCTCCAGATTTTGTAAAAATGGACAGAAGATCCAGTAGTTATGCTTTACCCTGGACTTCATTTCTTCACACATAGAGGCCACCACTCTTCTTGACAACTCCCACCCCCAGTTCCTTCTTTCTGATCCTTACAGTTTACCGACGATGGTGGCAATGTGAGGGAGGGATTTCATCAAGGATGGGAGGACTGAAATATGGGAGCACCAGCAAGAAGGTCTCCCAGTTTCTACTTAAGAACATAAGTCTGTGCAAATGGGTTAAAAGACAAAAGAGCAGAACATCAAAGGACACTTTCATTTTCATGATTTTGGTCAGTTATGGTTTCTCCCTTCATATAACCACTTCTTTATAAATTTTATCTATAGATGTGCTTTTTACTTGTGTAAATGAGAGCATTTTACTAAATCTGTTTTGTAAAACATGAATATAAATGACCTCCAATGTATGTAGATATTGTGCCTCCATATAGAAGGACATTTGAACAGGATGATATGAGCATCTGTTAGGGAAAGATGAGGCTTCAGGCTAACTCTATGAAACCACAAATTACTCATGAATATTTTCAAATAAAGAGAAAAGAGTAAAGTTCTAAGATTTGTATAAGAAAACTCAAAAATTCCTAAGATGATCATTCACTGGCCTGAAATAATTAAGAAAAACAAAGTCATAACAAAAATAAAAGATAGAGACTGAATTCAGTGATGATCTAGAATCACATAGAAAATATTCCTAATTAACAGCTCTACTTTTTGAAAAGTTTTATTTTGGCACTTGAAGTTCTGTTTCTTTTAAAATAAAAATTGAGCAAAATGACGTAATGGATTTATGGTAAAATAATAACTGTCTGATTGTAGACAATGAACACGTATTGGACAACTGGCAATTATAGGAGTCAGTGATGGAGCTGAGGTGGGAAGTCAGTCATCAGCTGGTGAGAGAATGATAGCCTGGTATCTGGAACTGTTACAGATTATTTCTTGTGAGAAGAATGAATTATAGGATCTTTAACTTGTCATTCTGTGTAACTCAACCACACTGCTCTTTGTCTCAGGCAGACTAACAGTCGTTCACTGTTGGCTTCCCTCCATTTCTCAAAAATTAGGCTGCTGATCCCAAATGCAATGCCCACATGCACCACAATTTAAAATTTTAATTGAGTATTCAGCCAATTCTCAACCAGCTTCCTGGACTAACACTGATTCTTAAAGCATGTGCACATTTGGTCAAAGGAAGGAAGGGACTATTGGGACTTGGACATAAGCACATTCATGGGCCCCTGACCCTACAAACCATGATGTTATATGCTAAGGTCTATGTTAGGTCTCCTAGTGTAGCCGTAGTGAGCCAGCTAGCAAGTGCAAGAGGCCCATCCTACAGGACCTGTGCAAGAAATATTATGAGTCTGTGCATTTTTAAATTTTTAATAAAATTAAATGGAATTATTTCTGTTTCTTTTCCTTAAATTTCTCCCACACCCTGATTCTATCCATCTTAAATCTCTGACCTCCTCTTCTTTAATTGCTTAAAGTATCCCGGAGGAGGATCCAAATCCCCACTCCCTACCTTATTGCCTCACATCCAATGTTAGTTTTGTTTGTTTTAAATTAGTTTTTTTTTAAGAAAAAATCTTGCCATTAAAAACACCATGCCTTGAATTTTTTTATCCAAATAAATCCATACATCTCAATAAATTTATGCATAGTTAGAATATTCATTCTAGGTTGTGGAGCTTCACATTGGATTCACACTTTCATTGCTGAATATATTTTATGTGTTTATCCATTAGCAAAAGAATGAAAACGTTGAGACAGAATTAGAACTTCAAAAACAATTACCTTCATGCTCTGTCATGACTCATCTCCAATATCTACAACTAGTTCTTTCTTATCCCCCAATATTTAGTCTTTCTCGTTCTTTTTATATTATAGTGTACCCACATAAACATTTCTGTATGTATTTTTACACACACACACACACACACACACACACATATGTATATATAATTATTGTTTATAATCAGCTTTGAGGGATAATATGCAGTTTTTATTTTTCTGAGATTGTATTACCTTGTTTACCACTATATGTTCTAAATCCATCCATTTTCCTCAAAATTTTGTGATTGTGTTTTTCTTCCAAGCTAAATAATATTCCCGATTTTCATTATCTATTTGTTCACGGAAAACAGGTTGATTCTGATTTCTTTCTATAGTGAATAGAGCAGCAGCAAATACTGGATGCAAATATCTCTCTGGCACAATATCATGTTTTCCTGGTAAATACCCATGGCTGCATCATATGTTGCACAACTGTTAAAGTTTTGGGGAATCTTCAAACTAACTTCAATAATTGCTCTGCTAATTTGCGCCCACAAAAGCAATGAGTAAGTGTTACTTTCTCTGTCAACATTAGTTGTCAAATTTGCTCATAGTAGCTATTGTGACCGAGTGAGATGGTATCTTCAAATAGTTTTAATTCACATTCCCCAAATGATTAGGAAAATTGAATATATTTAAAATAGTTATTAGCCCTCATGTTTCTTACTTGAAAACTGATTCATTCAATCCTAAAATCTGTCTTGCTTACTTTGAGGTTAAAAACTGCTGGTTTGGGTGATTAACACCTACCTGTATCCTAACAGTGGGGGATTAAGGATTAATTGCTAAACTTTTTTCCCTCTTGCCCAGAAGCTTTGCCTCTAGGGAGGTTTGGAGCAGTAATCTTATTGAATCAGTAATCTTAAAGAATCATGCTCACAGGAGGAAAAACTTTTATACAAGCAGATGCATAAATTCACATACATTCATATATACACTTTCACACTTATTTGTTGGGCCCAACAATCTATCTAATCAACTTACACACACACACACACACACACACACACACACACACACACACATCCATACTCACATGCATAAGAAGCAAAAGACAAAGTGCCGGTGCTCACTCATTCTAGATGAAAAATAAGCTCCAATCTTTCTTGCACAGAGCAAAAGCTCCTACTATTTTATTGCTAATTGAATTAAACCAAACACTGTAAGAAGAAAAGCTTTGTCCTCCTCAGTAAGACTAAGCCCACCTTGCTGTTAAGAAAGGACATATGCGCCATTATGTTCATAGCAGCCTTGTTTATAATAGCCAGAAGCTGGAAAGAACCCAGATGTCCTTCAACGGAGGAATGAATACAAAAAAATGTGGTACATTTAAACAATGGAGTATTATTCAGCTATTAAAAACAATGAATTCGAGAAATTTTTAGGTAAATGGATGGGACTAGAAAATATCCTGAGTGAGGTAACTCAATTACAAAAGAACACACATGGTATTGACTCACTGATAATTGGATATTAGCCCAGAAGCTCACAATACCAAAAATGCAGCTCACAGACCACATGAAGCTCATGAAGAAGGAAGACCAAGTGAGGGTGCTTCGGTCCTTCTTAGAAGGAATAACAAAATACTCAAGAGAGCACATATGGAGACAAAGTGTGGGACAGAAACTGAAGGAGGGGCCGTCTGGAGACCATTCCACCTGGGTATCCATCCCATGTGTAGTCACCAAAGATAGACTCTGATGTGGATGTCAGGAAGTGCATGCTGACAGGAGCCTGATATAACTGTCTCCTTAGAGGTCTGCCAGAGCCTGACATATATAGAGGCGGATGCTCACAGCTGACCACTGATCTGATCAAGTGGTTCCCAATGGAAAAGTTAGAAAGAAGACTGAAGGAGCTGAAAGGGTTTGTGGCCCCATGAGGATAGCAAAATACCAACCAGCCAGAGCTCCCAGGGTCTAAACCACCAGCCTGGGAGCACATAGGGAGGGACCCATGGCTCCAGCTGTATATGTAGAGGAGGATGGGCTTGTCGGGCATAGGTGGGAGAGGAGATCCTTGGTCCAATGAAGGTTGGATGCCAAGTGTGGGGTAACTCGAGTGTGGGGAGGTGGGAGTGGGGGCTGGGTAGGAGTGGGTGGTGGGTGGGGGCACATCCTCATAGAAGCAGAAGTGGGGGGGATTGGATAGAGGGTTCCAAAAACAAACAAACAACAACAACAACAACAACAAAAGGACCTATTCTGTCCCATGGTAAGGAGAAGCCTGCCTGTTCTTTCTGCTCTCTCTGGAGCTTCTTTATCCCCCTTTCTCTGCATTCTGTGTATTTCTCTCTTCTGATTTCTTAATTTCTAAGTTATTCTCTTAATTTCTAAGTTACTCTACTGTGCTGTCCTCCCACTTATCTTGCTTTCTTCTCCTGCTCTGATGAAATAATGCCATGCAACGTAATTGTTCACTTTTTTTGTACATAAATTCAAATCATGAGTTGAATAAGTTTACAACACAGATATTTACATATGTTCCTATTAAGACTGGACTTCCATTATCTGTCAATGGCTTTATAGGTTTATTGACAGTCAAAAATCATAATGCTTATAACTAAGTTATCACAGAAGTTTTGTGTAGATAAACCCAGTCAATATTTTATCTTCTGTCCTTGCACCTTTAATAAATATTTATGGCCTTTGGTGACTTGTTTTTCAACCTCTTAGAATGTGTTCTAGGTTGTAAATACCTGCTTTCTATCGCAGAAGAAACTAACTCATGACACATAAAGACTCGCAGAGTTCTAATTGCAGTTTTCCTGCCAGAGACAGTTTTAATAACAGTCCTATTATAAAGGGTTTAATAATTACTAGTATAATTTTAGGAATGCTTATAGGATCATCATCATTAAGAACTAAGGAATCATCTATTTGTCTACAGAGCATCACTACAAGACAGTACATGTTCAGTGATCTGCAGAAGTCTGCCCAGAAGTTTGGACTAATACCTAGTGATGTAATGTGATATATCTATATCTATATCTATATCTATATATCTATATCTATATCTATATCTATATCTATATCTATATCTATATCTATATCTATATCTATATCTATATCTATATCATCTATATCTATATCTATCTATCTATAGATATATCTATAAATATATATCAGGAATATTTCCTAAAATAATGTCATCCCTTTGGCCTTGCCTAGAAGGGTTCATCCATCATAGCTTTACAGTTCATGGTGAAATCATCTCAGGAAGATCACCTTCTAGTTTTTAGCCTCTTTTAGATGGCTTCTGGTGAAGGATGTTTTGCTAAAAAAGACATATGGGAGGATGTTTTGCTGAAGCAGACACCTGAGAGGGTGCATGATGTTTGGAAAGAGTATAAGTCGAATCCCACAGACAGTGAAAGGACACTCTTGCTTTGTGACACTGTGCAACCCTTCATTGGTCTTCATTTGTAGAGGGAAGCGTGCCAAAGTTCTTCTCATGCAATTCTGGCTGGTTCTTGCTGCTTCCATTGACTTGTGCCAATTGGTGGAGCCTTGAGGTTTCTGCTGGATCAAACTATTGCTGCTTATTTGTGTTTAGTGTTGGATATTAGAGTAAACTCCTGAGATTCTGACAATTAAGCATGAAATCTCCCCAAAGAACTACTTCTAAATAGTCCCACAAAACCTTTTTCTTGTTATACCTTCTTTTTCCCCAACCTCTAGTCAGTGGGTTAGAATGGAGGTTGAAGCATTCAAAAACCCTAAATAAAGTAGGTTTAGAGAAAAACCTAAACCTACAACTGCATTTGTAGAAAAAGCACCATGTTATCCTTACCTTCATGCACAGGACTAGGAAGCATAGAATGTGCTTGAACATGTCCCATAAAGAAAGGATAATTTCTAGATTGAAGCAAGGCTTATAACTTTCAGAGTAGGGCTAAAATAGTGGAGCAGCTAGAAGGCATTGGAACAACTTCGATATGAGGAAATAATCTGACTACATACTGAGAGTCAGTTTACAAGTTAAAAGGATTATCCTGTAGTCTTTTAAAGAGATCAATTACTATTATTACCTCCACCCACTGTGTAGGAGTTTCTTGTGTGGGGGAAAAACCAGCCTGCCGTGAGAATGAACCATCAGTAAAAATAAGTGCTGCCGGGCACTGGGGCTGATCTGGTTCTGAAAGGGTTAATGAAGCATTAGCTTCAGAGGTCAAATTTCTTAATGACTTTTGGGTCCAGGATGAGAATAGCAAACAAAGGATTTCATTCAGCTGTAATTATTTTTAAGAAAAAACAAATCCAATGGATATTTCCAAGAAGTGTTTGAAGATAATTTAGAGTTTTCAAATAAAACATCCCAATTAATCAGCCAGGAGTATAGCCTGACAGCACAGCATCAGAGAATCCCATGGGCCCTCTTAGTTGTCTTATACCTTTTAGGAGGTCTTGGGAGATGGCATATGGCCAGGTATTATAGGGGAGAATAGGCAGAATTATGATATTTTGTTTCTTCTGTCTATAAGTTAGACTCCTTCTCTGAGGAGTCTTCATCCCCTGATTCATCACTATCATCTCCTGAGCTGTCTTCCTTGGGAGCCTTTATCAAAGGAAAAATATTGTTCATTGATCCCTAGTAAACTGGCAACAAGGGAGTTCCCTTATGGGGGTTGGGGAGAGTTGAGGCAGAGGGTTCCTGAGTAGACATAGGCTCTTGATCATACCAAAATCTGCCCGAGAATATTCCAAATAGCATATGTTGTAAGGGGCATGTCTTTTCTTCCATGCTCTATAAACCTGTTCTAATATCTGTCCTCACTGTCTTCCATGTTTTTACATCTGTAGTTCCCTGGCCTTGAAACCAGGGGCTGACTGTTTATGCTAGAGAAATTAAGTCATCTGACCAGTGATAACCTTAATATCCTTTTTCTTAAGTATTTGCTTAATAAAATGTTATTCAATAATAATTTATTTACTATCACATGTTATCTAAAAATAATTTATTATTAGGTAACATATACTATATATAGCATATATAATATAGTATAATAATAAGTTAGGAATAATTTTTGAAGTACAAGTTTAATAGGTTACTTTCAAAAATCATATATTACATAATATACACAATATATGATTCTGTAATATGCATAATTAATAATTTAATAATTTATTTAATAAAAAACTATCTGTCCTTAGATTTAACTTGTCCCATCCTCAACTGTAGGTCATTTTCCACGAGTTCTAAAGCTGATTGTTATTCTTCCTTGTTGGTTGTTGACAGCAAGACTCTGGTAGGAATAACCAAACACTCTCCTAATTACATTTAAGACTTCTACATAGGAGAACATTCACACCTGGCACTATAAATGTGGTCAAAACCCATCATTATGAAGCTCATATGTACTAGGGTTGAGCCTACTTTTGTTTTAATAAAGAAACATGCAGTCAAACAGCATCTTAAAAATACTTTTGTAACAATAGATTATTGTAGTCCTCAGCTTAATGAAATAAGATGTTCTTTGTTACAAATAGTGATTAATGCAGAAATTCATGGCTGTTTGAGGTACTTTGAATAAATGACTGAATGTTCATCTATCAATTGAACATTAATAACAACTTCTCTCCTTTTAAGGCTGGAACTGTTAACAAGCCTGATTTCAAGTTATATGACAGAGCTATACTAATAAATACTAGTACAGATATATAGATCTATGCAATGTAGAATAACCCCAGATGCAAGTTTGCACAAGTGAACATGAGTTTTGATAATAATTTCAAACATACTGGAGGGAGGAAAGTCCATCTGTTATCCACATGGAAAAGAACAGATATGTATTTCCCACTCTGCACAAAAGTCAGCACCAAATGAATCATGGATATCAACCTAAGATCTGAATCTCTGACTTGACTAGAGGAAAAGTAGGCAGTATACTAAAGATATTAGTTCAAATAAGGAGTTTCTGATTAGGAACTCTGTTGCTTATGAAATAAGACCAACCGCTGACAATGGGAATTTTGAAAAATAAAGGTTTTTTTTCCTCAATAAAGAAGCTACCTACTGATTGGGGGCAGGCTGCAGAATGGAGAAAATGCTTTCAAGTCTATGACTTATAGAACGCAAGTGTCTAAAATATACAAAGAACACAGAAAACTATACACAGAGAGGACAAGAGATGAGCTATAAAACTGAATATAGAGTTCTCAAGGGAAGAAATACAAGTGGATAATAAATATTTAAACATGTCCAATCCCAACAACCACTAGGAAAGTACAAATCAAAACTAGTTTGAGATTTAATCTCACTCTAATAAAACAACTTGTATAAGGAAAACAAATAGCAATAGATTATTTCAGAAATGTGGGAGATAAGTCACTTTAGGTACTATTGATGGACTTGCAAACTGGTACAGTCATTATGGAAATCTTGTGCATGTTTCTCAAACGGCTAAAAGTCAACCTTCCATATAACCAAGATGTATCACTCCTGGACCTGGTAGTGACTTTATTAGAGATATCATTACATGTGTCTTCATTTCTCTCCTATTAACAATAGTACATGGAATCAAGCTAGATGCCCATCAACTGATAAATTATAATGAACATGTAATTCATTTGCACAATGGTATTCTACTCGGCAGTAACAAACAATTAAATTACGAAATTTACAAGAAATAAATGGAAATGGAAAATACTAAGTGAGGTAATCCAGGCCCAGCAAGACAACACTATATGGTCTCTCATAAGAAAATCTTACAATTGCATCTTTAGACAGCTATGTTTAAGTTGGACTGTCAGGATAGCCCAAGTAGCCAGAAAGCGACTGTGATTGGGAGAATCAGGGAAGAGGTCTGAAGGAGAGGAGATAACAAAACACGTGGAATATGAAGGTGAAACAAGGAATATTAGGGGATAAACATTTCAAGGAGATGGAGGATAAATGATAGAATGAGGGGAAGTTGTGGTGGTTAAGCCAAGCTAATGATTACGAAACAGCCATATAGCAACCTATTATTCTATAAGCTAATTGAAATAAATCCCCAGTGTTCTGCTTATACATTTGTCAAAACAAGACATACAAATGGCCAAGAGATGTGTGAAAGGATGGTCAATATAATTATCATTGACTGGAGAAATGCAAATTAAACAGCCCCTTAGTATGGTTGTCATGGAAAGACAGCCAATGAAAAGTAAAATCAGCAGTGAGAACACTGAGAAAAGAAATCCTCACAGAGACTTCATGCGAATAAATTTAACGTATTCGTTTTTGAGTATGATCTAGGAATTCCTTAAAAAAATTGGAATTTTAAAATTTTGAATGCATATGTAATAGGGTACTCTTTAGTTTATATGAAAGAGGAACTTCTCATAGTTCGTGACAAGGCACATGATCTTGGATGACATTTTGTTAACTGAATGAAATAAGCTACCAACAGATCTAGAGATTCCATATAGTCATACATATAATATGCAGACATATAAAATGCAAACTCTGATTCAATATTACTCAGAACAGCAGAAGGCAGGAAGGTGGTACCCAATGTTGTGATTACTCGATTTTTGGAGCTATGAGGCAAACACATAATTTCAATCAGGTAGAAGGGATAAATTCAGGAGATCAACTACATAACACGATGACCACTATTAATCAGAATTCACTGTGCTCATGAAAACCACTAAGTTTTAACCAGATGACCCAACAAATTTGTCAGTTGTTGAGTTTAGTCATTACACAATGCAGTCCTATATCAAAGCATTCATTGTGTAGTGTAGTAGTTACACACAGTTTAGAATTGTCAATTTAAAATTACTTAATTAAAAAGAATGGAAGGATGCCATGAGGACTCCTTCAGTAGAAGGTTCAAACCAAGTTTAATCGGATGAGAAGTAGATGCTTTCAAGTGTTAATGCTTTTGATCCTGGCTCTATCAATTCTCATTTGTTTGCATCTTTTAAAAGTAGTAGGAAAGTAACAGTAGCACAGAAAAAGTCACCAACACAGAGTTCTGTAAGACAGGGAGAGTGAGGATGTGGATTCTGCATTCAGTCCCCTGCAGTGTGTGGACTTGGTGAGTTTTCATACAAGGAAGAATTTGCCAAGGAAATGTTTGGATCACAATGCCTGTTGCAACTCTGGGCACCAGTCAGGCAGCAGTGATGGTCACAGGCAGAAAACAGTTTTCACCTACAGAAAGTTACCATCACATTAGCATGAGGCCCAAAACCCAAGAGTCTTAGTTATTTATGAACTTGTGAAAGAAGTCTCAGAGTCAGAAACAGCTTAGGAATATTTTGGAGACTAATATTTTCCATGATGCTTCAATATAAAAATAAGAATTTTTTCACGTTAGAAGCAGGATAAACCATGGTATGAAAGAAGATATTTTGTTTTTAACTTTCTATAGACCTAAAATAGCATTTCATCAAACTCAAATGAGCTTGTTAATAAAGCTAGTTGTGCAAATGGCTCTTTTATATTAAATTTTTATCAGACTCTAGGATTTCGTGAATGTGTTATTCACTTTTGTAGTCATTAGTAAAATATACAGTTTCTTTGCAATCCTTTTCTATTTACATTTAGAATCAGGTATATTTGCTATTAAAAAAGTATTAACTCAAGTTGAAAATTTAAGGAAATATTACATTTCAGTTTCAGATCAATAAAACTTACTGTTAACCAAAACACTCTAAGCCAAAGTGGTATAAAGATTTCATCTGGTGTTTCTCTTCTTCATTAAGAAGAAAAATAATTATTGATTAATAGTTGGTTCATTATAAAATAGTTGTTCATTTAAACATTTTCTAGACAGAGTGTAACCACATATAAAAATTAAATATAAATAGATATCAGGTTTGATTTCCAGATGCTTAGAGTCAGGGACAGAACACATATTTAGTTGGAGCCAACAGATGATTAAAATGGAGGGTCTGGAATTCTTCTAGGAGGGTTTTTTTTTGTTGTTTGTTTGTTTTGGTGTTTCAGTCAATGATTGATTCCACATCTAGTTCTATAGTCCATCATCATGAGATTTGGGTCAAGCTGAATAAATAACACAAATACTTAAAAAATTCACCCATTGTCTAATTAATGGACTTTCTAGTTTCAAGACTTGCCCTTGAAGACTAATGTATGCTAGCAAAGTCTAATATATGCTAGCACAGTCACTCTCACTTTATAACTCCCCCTTTTCTATCCTTTCTTTCCCTTGTTTCTTTTCTTCTTTCCTTCCTTTCTCTCCTTGCTTCCTATATTAGCTACTTTATCCACTGCTATGATTAAAAGACAGACACAAGCATCTTACGAGTTTGGGTTTGTTTAGGCTCAGTTTAGGAGAGAGTCCATCATGACAGGAAGGGGAGGCAATGGGAGCTTTAAACAGTTGATCACACTGAATCCACAGTCAAGAAGCAGAGAGGAATCATTCCTTCAGCCCAGTTCCCCTTCTCATATTTGTGCCACCAAAGATCCCAGCCCATAAAGTGATTCTGCTTACATTAGCGTTAGTCTTCCCACTTCAGCTAACCTAATTAAAAAACAGCTCTCACAGATATGCCAGAAGTTTGTTTCCATGGTGATTTTAAATCTTGTGAAGTTGACAGTCAAAGTTAAACATCATGCTTTCTAACCTCTTTTTCTTCCATCTGTAATAATTATTGATGGATAGCAATAAGTAAATTAGATATTCAGAGTGATTAGATTTGCTGAAAAATGTATTCATGCTGTGAATTCTGCTCCATTGGTTTAAAGAAAATGATAGACTTGTCAACCAATCATATTAAGTGTTGATGTAGAGGTTTTTTCTTATAGATGAAGTTGAGTGTGTTACACGTGTAAAGCTTTCTGTACAGCTTTCTGTACATTATTGAGTTTCATCTAGCATATTCTACTCAGCAGTTTTTTAATTACTAAAAATAGCTCTTTTCTGTACAATTCGTGAATTGTTGCATCATCAATACCATGATTCAAAATATATCAAAAGAAAGCACAGAGCACATGATATGGCTTAGTGGGTAAAAGTGCTTGCAGTGCAAGCTAGATTACCAGTGTTCAATTTAATGTCTGGTAACCATGTTTTAAAATCTGGGTGAGATTGCACACGTTGAATTCCAGAACTCCTAAAGCAATATGTGGGCGGTGGCGAGAAAGGAAGTGGACAGGCTAGCCTGGAGCTCACAGCATGGCAACAAGAGAAGCCTACCTCAACAATGTAGAAATAGAAAAGTGAATCCTGAAAGATGCCCTCTGACCTCCACATGCACACTGTCACCTCCATGTGCACACTGTGTCACTTGCCTCCTACACACACATCATGCACATACCAATAAAAGAAAGCAGACTTAAAATTCACTATGGTTATCTTTGAAATCTGCTGTTTTCTTTTTCTCCTGAACGGCCTACCTTAATTTACAATAGCACCACCTTTCACACAAAATATAGAGCCTTAGATCTTTCTTCTTCATATTTTCCCTTCTGCTAGAGAACTTTTTCATTCTGAGGTTTTTTTCAGTTCTATATCATATATTACTGGCTCCTGTAAAACAGCCAATTTATCTTTCTCCTATGCTACTAGGTGCAATGTCTGCTTTTGTCACCAGAATGTGGGTTCCATAGCCCTCATAACTCAATGAATCAGAGAGTAATCTTGGAATGTTGCAGAAACTGTATTGATATATTGATATTTTGAAAGTATATTTTGCTGCTTGAGAAATTCATTTGTTCATATAAAATATCTTGACCAATCTATTCTCAATTCCTTTCCTTCCAGTTCCGCACCTATCTCTTCTCACTTCCAATGTTATGAGTTCTGTGGTAGTTTATCAATACTTTATAACCTTTTGGTCTGAATGATTGTGTTCTTTCGTCGTCATTGAGTTCTCCTCCTCCTTTCCCTCCTCCTCTTCCTCCTCCTCTCCCTCCTCCTCTTCCTCTTTTTTCCTCCTCCTCTTCCTCCTCTTCCTCCTCCTCTTCCTCCTCCTCCTCTTCCTCTTCCTC
>JANHMN010000007.1:80102188-80122408 GCA_030674055.1 Rhabdomys pumilio
CTCCTCCTCTTCCTCCTCCTCCTCTTCCTCTTCCTCCTCCTCTTCCTCCTCCTCTTCCTTCTCTTCCTCTTCCTCCTCTTCTTCCTCTTCCGCATCTTCCTCCTACTCCTCCTCCTCTTCCTCCTCCTCCACCACCATCACCACCTCCTCCTTTTCTCTCTCTTTTCTTCTTTCTTTCCCTTTCTTTTTTCTTTGTTTTTTGTTTCTGTCTTTCCTTATTTCTTTCTGTCTTTTTTTTTCTTTTGAGACAAGCTCTCACTATTTAAATTTGACTATCCTGGAACTGGCTATGTAGATCAGGCTCCTTGAACTCACAGAGTTCTGTTTGCCTCTGTCTCTCAAGGGATGGAATTAAATGCATGCAACATCACATCTTGTTTCCAATAGCGATTATTAATATTTTCAGCACAGTGTACCATTTTTACTTTGAAAACTGACATGTTTGCTTGCATTGCATTTAAAACCTTTACCTGTCTTTAAAACTTCTTTAATTGCTCACTTATATTTGCCTAATTACACAAGTTATTTCACATACAATAAAAATGACAAAAATCTGTTACTTTTCATATCCTTCATTAAATAATATTTATATATACATTTCCAACCTTTTATAGCTTCCTATAGGTATTTAGAATTATGAAGCAATGTGATTCCTTGCGAGGACAGGATTAGAAACTCATGAGTAAAGATGTTCTTAAAATTCCATTTGGCATTGTTGCACTGTCTGCATTTATATTAAATTAGTAAACTAGAAATAAAAAAGGTCTTTTAATAACCTTTAGAGAGAGAGAGACTGTGAGGAGAGCACCAGGAAAACGACTGAAACTAGGCCATTGCCTAAGAATGTAACACCACAGCATAGCTATTATAGTAAAATGCCAGGAAGAGTTATCATAGGCTATTTGAGCCAGTACTCAGGACTAGTTATTAGTAATAGATCTAGAAACTGCTCCAATACTGGAGTTCCTTTTACCTTAGGGTGATGAATTATCAGCCATCATTTAGAAAATAATAGCAGCTAATGTGGTGACTATGGTTGGTCACCTTTTGTACAGGGATAATTAGGTCTTAACACTTGTTTCATAGAGAGAAGTGATGGGAGAGCCCTTTCATGTGGACCACTCTTTTTTTATTTGATATTTTATTTATATTTCAGATGGTATCTCCTACCCCATACCACCCCAGCCCAGGAACCCCCTATACCACCCCCCCTCCTGCTTCTATGAGGATGTGTTCCCACCTACCTCCCCAGCTCTCCCTTTCCCACCCTCAAATTACCCCACACTCGGTGTCTAGCCTTCATGGGACCAAGGATGTCCTCTCCCACCTATGCCTGACAAGGCCATCCTCCCCTACATATACAGCTGGAGCCATGGGTTCACCCCTATGTGCTCCCAGGCTGGTGGTTTAGACCCTGGGTATGCCGACCACTATTAAAACCACTGCAGTGGTGCACTTCTCTCTGGTGTTAAACAGCTCATTCAAACCATATTCCTGGTGTTGCTTTAAATAAATCCTTCATAGCCTCTGATTCTGTGTTCAGACAATTCTTTTTATTGTTTGTCATTATGGCAATGATTTCAGCAGGTGAAAAAGATTGACTTGCAGAAATATTTCAAGTTTTGCTAAGGCCTCTTAATTAACAAGTAGATTATCAATTTTAATATAGAAGGGATTTGTTGAGTCCAATTCAGAATCAAAAGGATAAAACAGAAAATGAGATCAGCATTTTGGTTCAAGGTGCTGAACCTGAAAGTTCCTTCATAGGCTCCTCCCTCCCCAAGTCACACACTCTTCTTCAGTTATTATTATTATTAGTAGTAGTGGTAGTAGTAGTATTGTTATTATATATGTATGTTCACACACATACACATAACCTACGAAGTCCATTTAACTTTGGTCCTATGTGTACAGCTCAGGCCTAATAGCCTGGTTTAGGACAATCTATGTGAGAGCTCACCATTGGAGAAATCTGATTCTCCCTGTCTCACCAGTCACTGATCATTGATATCTCTTCATCTAAGAATTTGCTGAATCTCCCTTGCCCCCATGTTGGCACATAGTCTGTTTAAATCTACTGAGTCCACTTAATACTTAATGCACTTAATATGCTGCTTTTATATGCACAGGTATAGGGCCATCTGGTAAAGCATGAGACTACATCCCTACTCCCATGGTAGGAATACCTCAGCTAGGGACATTTGTCTGGTTTGATCTTGTTCAAGTGTTTTGTCTGTAGTTACAGGTAGTGTGAGTTCATGTGTACAGTGATTTTGTCATGTCTGGCAAATGCTATTTCTCTGCAGATGTCCACTACTGCTGGCTCTTACAGTCTTTCTGTTCCTTATTCTTAGGTGATACTTAAATCTTGAAGGGAGGTAGGTATTATATAAATGTCACATTTAGAGCTGGTGGCTTATTTAGAAGTTCTAAGGCTTCATGTCAGCCAGCCACAATTTACATCACTATAATATACCCATAAATCAAGGTATTACAGATTATAAATTACAATTTTGAAACTTCTGGGGGGCAATCCCATGACAATTAAAATGTCTTATATTACAATTTAAAAGCTATCTTGGAGGCAATACTATGACAATTAAAATGTCTCTTATTAGTAAGTCATCTATGGGGCTGAGTAGATGGGCCTGCCATTAAGAACATGTACTCTTCTTGCAAGGGACCCAGGTTAGGGTCCTAGTGTTGTGTCAGGTGACTAACAACCATCTGTGACTCCAGGTCCAGGGGATTGAATGCTTTCTTTTGTCTTCTTTATGTACTTACATGCACACAGAGTATAACTCTCACAGACAGACACAAAGACATACAGACACATGCACACACACAAACAAGTAAATAAAATAAAATAAAATAAAATAAATAAGAACCTGAATCTCAAGAAAACTATAAATATGATGTTACGTTATGATTAGACAATGAAGTATTGGAAAGACTTTCTAAATTTATAGGCACTATTCTGAAAGCTGTCATATTGTTTGTTTGGTTGGTTGGGTTTTTTTGTTTGTTTGTTTCTTTTTGTCTTTTATCTTGAAGTTATTCTGGTAACTGTACCAGTGGTCACAACTATAATAATACAGATGCTAACTTTTGTCTCAGGTGTACAAACACCTGTTATGACTCATATCACAGACACATAACAGTTGAAATATAAAAGGAAATCTTGATATTTTTACCAGAAAAATAGCATTTGCCATAGGTTTATTGCAAATGACATTCATTCTAAGCTCACTGTCTATTGCATTGCTTTCAAGAGTTTGGAAATAAACTCTGAAATCATTGTTATTTGCAAATGAGTTTATATCTTGAGAGCTTGCAACAGTGGGGTTTTATGTAGTAAACAAGGGACAGGGTATACAGACCTCAAGATTTGCATAGACATAAACTAAAAAGCATGTATAAGTCCACACTTAGTTTTTAAAACAATGTGGAGATGGAAAACAGTAATATCACAACAAAGAAGTACTTAAGTATACAACCAGAAAAAAGGTCAAAAAATAGAAGCTGAACCTAAAAAGGTACAGCTAAATCCTAGGTTGCTGTAAATTGGGGTTCATGTCACATGTCTTACACATTCAGGGAGTCTCTAGGCTGAAATGGTATGCTAAGGCTTTTCAGTATTGAAAGGCCTGGGGAGTTAGGGAAAAGGCATTAATTGATTTTCAAAGATTTCTATGACAAAATCCCAGAGACTGGATGACTTGAACTGTAGGGGAATATTTTGAAAATGCCGCAGTGCGTGCTGGCTATCTAATCAGCAAGGCCACTCTGCTTAGCTCAGGTTGCCATGTTCCACAGTAGAAGTGGCCAGAAGCCAGTGCCACAGCTAGACCCACAAGATGCTCTGCCAATCCATCATGCTGCATCAACAAAGCTCGACTGAACCCCAGCCAATTATCTGCCATCTTTGCAGTACCCGGTAGAAATGAGATTCTTACTGTATTCAGAAATGCTCAATCAACAAGATGCTGACACAATTAGAGTTGTTACCCAATATCTAGCCTTTTGATATAAGTTGTTACCCATAGAAGTTTTGACCTATCAGTGGTTTTCCATGGCTGATAGACCCCTTCTCCTCCTCCTCCTCCTCCTTCTCCTCCTCATTCTCCTCTTTGTCCTCCTCCTCCTCCTTCTCTTTGTCCTCCTCCTCCTCTATTTTCCCCTCCCTTTCCTCTTTTTCTCCCCTCCCCTTCTTCTCTTTCTCCCTTCCTCTTCCCGTCTTTCTTTCCCAGCTCCACCTCCTCTTCTACTGCCTAACCATGGAGTTCCACAGTGAATACAATGTAGCAGAATAAGTATCCTGCTACATTAAACAGCAATTTTTTTCTCACTGCATGGAGGCCAGAAGTCCATGGCAAAGTATGAACAGCTTTAGTTATCTGTGGTCTCTCTTTTTGGCTTAGAGACTATTGTCTTCTTGTTATTCCTTTAAGTAGCCTTTCTAGAAGGTTGCTTGCCATATCAGATTTAAGAAAATCTCTTACTGCTACTTCTCTGATGTTAAGTAGCTCTTCAGAGGCCCTTTACGTAAACACAATCACATTGAGGGCTAATACTTCAGCTTATGAAATTAGAGGGCACAATTCAGCTCATCACAAAGTTATAACTCCTATTGGAAGAAATTAATCCAAATCTTGAAAGCTTCCATGGATTTACCACAACCATTTGAATAAACTTTCCTTGTACCACACATAAAATCAATTTTGGGGGAATTTAATTATTATTGAAAAAAATCCTTCTATATTTTTGTAAGAGTGCCTAGGAAAATATCTTTTGATCCTGCATAAAAGAGTGCCAAGGACATGGGGTTCCAGAGATACTCATCTTCATCAGAGAAAAACATTCAAGGACAGACACAGAAGACACAAACAGGAACATCTTTATTGTAGCAAAAGCCATAGTTTGTTATGAAGAGGTGGATGATGACAGCTCAGATGAGCAGCTGAGTGCCTGAGACTCAAGGTGGAAGGGCTTTATAGATCAAAAGGAAGTCTTACATTGCAACCCAATCTAAGAATTTAAGGGAAACATTCTAGAAAATGAATTAGAAGGATGAGTTTGAACAAATATGAAGCTTGGAATATAAAAAATAGTGACTTTGGAAGTATACACATGAAAAGCAGTTGTAATGAGACATTGATGAGGATTCCACTGAACACTGGGGTCCTGGAGTTCCCAGAGGACACAGGCATCCACAGAAAGATGACAATGTGGCTTCTGCATAGGCACAGACACCACATAACCACTGAGTTAAATTTATATTACATGATTTCTTTTCTTCTTGACTGTCTTACCTCAAGAAAATGAAAGAATATTGAAAAACCCTCCATAAACAAAAAAAATTATATGAAGGAATTATAGCTATGCATAGTTGCATTAACTACAACAGTCTCCAAACGGAAATATGACAATAATTGAGTTATCTTATGCAATATAATGTTGTGTAGCCATAAAAATGAATGTGCAGAAATTTCATAATTGTAAAACTGTAATAAACTGCAATTTGCAGACCAAGGCAGAATATGTAACTCATCTATAATATTTTAAAATATTCAAAGCTATAGTATATTCTCCTTATAATACAAGTTTATATAGGAAGCATATAAGTAAATAATCACAGTAATGCTATTGTCTCAGTGGAAATGTATCTAAGGTTATCAAAGGACATCAGAGAAATTTGCATCTACAATTCCTAATCTTATGCTTTGAAGCTCTTTTTAATTTCATAACTTTAAATAAAATATGCAAACAAGACCAACAACTTCAGATCTACATAAAATGCCAATAACTACATAGTGTGGTTATGGATTCTTACAGGAGATATTTTATTGATAACTCTATTTCTTCTCCTTTTCTTCCATTCAACAAATATTTATGGGGTACTCATTATGTATAAGATATAGAACTGGGTATTAAGATCCTTGTCTTTTAAGGAAAGAAGTAGAAATGTATACTGCATTGATTACCTCATGCCTATCTATGGCTCTAACTATGTTAGGCTAATTTAGTCTAAATTAGAGATTGTTACAATTTTGTGTTCCACTCTCTTTTGAATGTTCTCTCTGAGAGCATTGACTGTAAGATACTTTTCTCCTCAGCTTCGTTCTTTTGTGAGTTGACCACTGGCTGGAAACTCTCCCAGAAGCTGGGATTTTAAGACCTAGTGTTATTTAATACCCTCTTACATGAGTCCTTTACTTGATTTACATTTGTAGAAAGAAAAAAAAATTTTTCTTCTTGTGTTACATGGTTACAGTCTGAATTTATATAAGTATATCTAGATCTAATCTATATATAAACAAAACAATGCTAATGTGCGTCTGAATGTTTGCATGTTCTTTGGCATACAACACATGTTGCCATCTGAGTGTCAGTCTCTTTGAGTCTCTTATCTATTCTAAATATTTATATGCTAAATATTTACAATTTCAAGAAAATCAAATAATAGCAGTCTTTACATTTGGCTATTAGTTTATTTCAAGATATATCTACACTGACCCATGGCTTGTCCTAGGATGGAAATTTAAAATGACTCCAGAAACCACATCTATTTTCTAGAAATAAAAATATTTTTTTAGTGATTTTCTCACACAGTGTTGGTCTTTCAAGCCTCCTACATTTCCTTCAGATCCTTAGATCAGATCCTTAGATCAGAAGGAATTTATCCACTGGGCAAAGCTAAATACTTGAGGTAATATACACTTGTCATTTAGGAAAGTTTTCTAAAATATACAATTTTCTGATAATTTTATACTTCTGAGTCACAAAGTAGTGGTTCTGATCAATCTACCATATGGATACAGCATGTTACATTATCCTTATAAATGTGTACTGCCAATGCTCTGGCATATTGTATCCTAAAATGCCTGAACAATCTATAAAATAATGGAATTCAGAGCTATCAGTTTTGTTCTCTCTGGCATCTGTGGTAGCTCACTGGGCCTTGGATTCACTATGGGAGGATTCTGACAGCAAATGGTGAGTGTGTGCAGAAGAGAGTGGAATCACCCGAAGAAAGGAGATGGGACTCAACCCATGCATAGAGATTTGGACAATGAACTCAGGAAACTTTCATGAGATAGACTAATATAAAAGAAAATTGTAATAGCAATGTATGGAAGAGACACACTGGACTGAATTAAAACCTATTCACAGGCAACAACCTAAAGTCACGAAGTGCTACAGCTTTGCAGTAATCTAAGCCAAGTTCTCACAAAATTTATTAGAGTGCTCTATGATAAGTAATATAGAGAGAATCTCTGATTCCTCAAATTAAGAAAATGAAAACAATAGTATTCCATTGTCTAAATGAACCACATTTTCTTTTTCCACTTTTCAGTTGACAGACATCCAGGCTGTTTTGAGTTTCTGGCTATTATGAGTAAACCTGCTATAAACATAGATGAGCAAGTGTCCTTGTGGGATGGTAGAGCATCTTTTGGGTTATGCCCAGGAGTGGCATAGCTGGGTCTTGAGGTACAACTATTCCCAATTTTCTGAGAAATCGCCAAGTTAATTTCGAGCGTGGCTGTACAGGTTTTCACTCCCATGAGCTATGGAGGAATGCCCCCCTTTTCTCTACATCCTCGCCAACATGTGATGTCCTTTGACTTGTTGATCTTAGCCAACTGACGGGTATAATATGGAATCTTACAGTCATTTTAATTTGCAATTTTCTGATGACTAAGGACGTTAAACACTTCTTTAATGTTCCTTCGACATTAGAGATTGTTCTATTGAGAATTCTCTGTTTAGTTCTGTACCCATTTTTTTTTTAAATCTGGTTATTTGTGTTGTTGGTGTCTAACTTTTTGAGTTTTTTTTTATATATATATTTTGAGTCCTACCTCTCAGTCAGATGCAGGGTTGATGAAGATTTTTCCCAATCTGTAGCTGCCATTTTGTTCTATGAACACTGCCTTTTGCCTTAAGAAGCTTTTCAGTTTCGTGAGCTCACATTTACTAATTGTGGATCCTAGTGCCTGAGCCATTGATGTTCTGTTTACTAAGTTGTTTCCTATATCAGTAAGTCCAAGGCTATTCCCTACTTCTATCCTAATATATTTAGAGTATCCGGTTTTGTGTTGAGGTCTTTGATCTACTTGAACTTGACTTGTGCAGTGTGATACATATGGCTCTACTTGCAGTCTCCAACATGTATACAAACAATTAGACCAGCTCCATTAATTGAAGATGATCTTTCTATTCCATTGTATGGTTTAGGGTTCTTTGTCAAAAATCAAGTGTCCATAGGTATGTGGGTTTATTTTGAGGTCTCTGAATCAGTTCCATTGATCAACATGTTTCTATACCAATATGATGCAGTTTTTATTATTATTGTTTTCTACTACAACTTAGAGTCAGGGATGGTGATAGCTCCAGAAGTTCTTTCATTGTGTGGGGTTGTTTTAGCTATCCTGGGTTTTTTGTTTTTCCACATGAAGTTGAAAGTTGTTTTTTTAAGGTCTATAAAGAATTGTGGTGGGACTTTGGGGGGAATTGCTTTGAATCTGTAGATTGCTTTTGATAAAATGGTCATTTTCACTATGTTAATTCTACTGATTCATGAGCATGGGAGATCTTTCCAAATCTTCTGAGATCTTCAATTTCTTTCTCCAGAGACTTGAAGTTCTTGTCATGTTGGTCTTTCATTTGGTTGGTTAGAGTTTTACCAAAATTTTTTATATCATTTGTGGTCATTATAAAGGGTGTCGTCTCCCTACATTCTTTCTCAGCCCATTCATTTCTTGTATAAAGGAGGGCTACTGATTTCTTTAGGTTAATTTTGTATCCAACCACTTTGCTGAAGGTATTTATCAGCTGTACGAATTCTATGGTAGAATTTTTGAAAAACTACTCAGCTATTAAAAACAAGGACATCATAAATTTTACAGGCAAGTGGATTGAGAGAGAAAATATGATCCTGAATGAGGTAACCCAAAACCACTACTCCAAGGATGGCACCACCCACAATGGGCCCTCCTATCCTTGATCACTAATTGAGAAAATGAATTACAGATGGATCTCATAGAGGTATTCCTTCAAGGGAGGCGCCTTTTACTGTGATAACTCCAGCTATTGTCAAGTTGACATGCAAAACCAGCCAATACACCATGCTAAAATCTACAGAAGCAAAGAAACCATATAACAAGGAGGGCCCAAGAGAGGATGCTTTAATCTTTCTCAGAATTGGAAATAAAATAGATATCGGAGGTGGATAGAGTCAGGGAATTGTGTGGGAGTGGAGATTGGGAGGGGAATGGAGTGGAGAGATCAGGTGTAGGGTGGAGTGGTGCCTGGAGTTGGGGCTCCCCTTTCTCAGAGGAGAGGGAAAGTGAGGGGGATAGGAGGAGCCATTAGGGGATTGGGAGGAGAGGGGCCTTATACTGAAATATTGGATGAATAAATAAATTAATTAATAAGAAAAAAAGAAAATGAAAACAGTACCTCAAGCTGTGTTTGTGCATGTGTTTGCATGTATATCTCATGTAGTTGGCTTTGTTCCTCAAGTTAGTTTAGAGAATGACCTTACCCAGTTTTAAACATTCACAGCAAAGACACTTAAGACAAAAAGCAATGCCTAATATTCTAGACTTGGCAGCAGGCAGCAGTTAAGGGAGGGAGAGAAGTGGTAGAAATCTTTTATGCTGAAAGGCACTCCTCTGAAGGGTGATGCTGAACATGAGTAGGAGAAAAAAACTTTAACTATTTGAGAAATTTAGAAATGCTACTGAGAACCGAGTGTCGTAAAAGGAAGGATCAGAATTCTCAGTTAAAAGTGATTTGAATATAGAAAGAAAAAGAGCATTGCTATAAAGATCAGGTGGTTTATTTCATGCCAGGCCAGAGGGAAGACAATAAAGATGGAACCACATTCTACAAAGTTGGAAATGAATCTTCTGTGGACACCTCTTCCCAAACCCACAGGCGTGGATGCTAAAATATAAATGTGGCACCTATGACATTTGAGAATTGTAATTGCCTTTAAAATTCAAACCACCTAGTACTGATGATAGGAATATTTAACAATAGAGAAAGGTGTTATAACTTTAGGACACTATAAGAGATACTTTTGGTTTCTGTTGGGTGGTTAAATTATTCAAGAGGGTTAAAAACAGCGATAAAGAATTAAGAGACATGAATAATTGGAAAAAATAAAAAGTCATCAAAGGAGGAAGGGAGACAAGATGAAATTAAAGAAACCAGTCACCTCTTAATCCAAAAGGTCAACAAGAGTGAGAAAGGAGAGATAAAAGACTGTTAAGGCTTTAACTGTGTGAAGACATTCTAACTATCAGACTAGACTCTCAGTTCCCAGCCCAGGAGCATTAGACACAGGGACATTTAGACATTGCCAATAGCCACTCACTTCAGGAACTGTGCTCTTCACCCTGGCCTTCCCCCCATGCCTTGATCTGCTCTACTGTACCCGAATCTTGAGGCTTCTTTGGGTTCCACTTCTGTCTCCATCTTTTGTTCACTGTTGCTGCTCACTACCTCTCCACTCTCCTCTTTAATCAGTCCCTGAGTTTCTAAGCAAAACATTCTAAAATTCAGATTTTTGTTGAGAATACTCAAAATGGCTAGGGTAATATACTTGATAGATGTACAAATAATGAGATGATTAATATGATTAATATTATATAATAACATAATATATTAATATACATTAATATAATAATGATGAATGTTAATATACTCATATACTTATTTTCAAGTAATGGTAAAAAACATGTTTAAAACTTACTCTCTTGGCATGCTGTCAGTGTACAATACAATTGTAATTAACTAAAATCCACAGTTTCTACATTGGCTCCCTACATTTTTTCTTTCTACATAAGTAGAATATTCCCTGTCCTACATTTTTTCTTATCTACTTCCTTGTATCAACCATTCTAGCTTTTTCCTTTGATTGTTGTTTTTGAATAATACATATAAGTTAGATCATAAAGTGTCTTTATTTCTCTGTCTCCCACTCTTACCTCTCAGTGTATCATAATTTATTAATTCATTCACTAACTAATGCCTTGGTTGTTTCGTTATTTTCTCTACTGTGAATAACACTTCAACTAACATGAGAATGCAAGTGTCTTCATGAACTGATCATTTTTTTTCTTTTGTCTATATGTCCACAAAACATACCAGAAAGGTAGCATAGTCTCATTATGATTTTGACTTTCAAGATTAGTGACAGTCATGAACAACTTTTTATATGATTAGCATCAATTTCTAGGTCCTTTTTAGGGAAAATTTCTTTTAACTATTTGAAATTCATGCTATCTGATTAATGCTATGGAATTGTCGGAGGTTCTCATATACTTGAATATTAATCACTCACATGTGTGTGTGTGAGCACACACACGCACACACACACCATTTTTTCCCAATCTGTATTGTTTTCAGTTTTATGTCATCTTATTATTTATTTTGTTGTCTATGCTTTTGAAGTTGTGTTTTACAAAATGATTATCAAGGAGTTTCATGCTTTTTACTTTTATAGTTTTATTTTTTTATTTGTTGTTGTGAGTCAATGTTGAGTAGATTTTAAGGTGTCCTGTTAGATTAATGTATAATGTGTTGTCTATTTGTTCTCCATGATGTTCATTGCTTTTTTAGGGCAGTTGGTCATGAGTCATATAAATTGGTCTCTGGGCTTTCTATTTTCTTCCTTTGATCCATATTACTGTTTTTTTTGCCCACGTCATATGTTTTCACTAGCTCATAGGTTTTGTAATCAGTAATGTAATGTCTTCACTTTTGCTCTTTAGTCAAACTCAGTGTTGACTATTTGGGTGTTTCTTGTGAACTTTTAATATCTTTCCTGCTTATGAGAAACAAATGGGATTTGTGCTTTTAACAGGGACTATTTTGAGTTTGTAAACCGCTTGGCTAATGTGGACAGCTTACTATTTATTTACTCTTCTATCCATGAGAACGAGGTATTTTCTAGAAAAGTTTAACTTGAGTTTCATGAGTGTTTTTTCCCATTATTTCCTTAGTTAAGTTTATCCTTAAACATACCAAACAATAGTGAAAGAGAAATTAAGATACTGCTTTTTTAAATACCCAAAAGCCACTCAGTGCTCTCTCTGACCTAGACTTCTAGGCCCTTCTGACACTCTTTTTTTTTACACAGAGTCCTGTCCCCACACCATGGGTTTCACAGCCTGAGGACTTCTGTTTGATCCCCACTGTGTTGGCCATGCACCTGAGACCATCTTCTGTTACTGCCACCTAGTGGCAGCCCATTACTTTACTCCCTCCTCTTTCTTTTGACATCTAGTTTCTTTATACCATGAAATAATGATAATAAAACACAATATAGATTATCAAATAACTATAGCAAATCATATGGAATTCTCAAATTTTATGGAACTAACATCAAACAATAAACAAAATAACCATCATGTTGTCTTATGCCTATAATCCCAGCTTTAATGGAACCCAGTCAGAATGAACAGAAATGAGAGCAACCTGATTTTGCATGGTGATTTCTAGGAGAGTTGGGAATACTTGTCTACACTTCCCCCAAAGAAAAGCAAGGCTAGCATAAGTGGAAATGTATTTTGCAATAGACAGTGTTAACTGCTAACAAGAACAGAAATAAGAGGGGAAGCATTCAAGACCAACCTCTAAAGTTTACCGTTTATCAGTAGGTACAGTCATCTCTGTAAGAAGGTGGTTTAAGAATAAGCTTCCTAAGTGATGAGACATCTGCATGTCTGTCTTGGGTAGTATAGTCAAGGGAGAAGCAGAGTTCTGAAGGTGACAAACATCTGGCATATTTGAAACCCAACAGGAAGCAGTATGGTATACCAGGACTACAGTTAGTTGTTAGACAAGTCACGGGTCCAAAGCACTCAGACGATCATGGTCACTACACATTTTGGACTTCATTCAAAAGGGTAATTCAGGACAAAAGAATAATACAATGTGCTCGGAACTATTCTTGTTTTTTTTTAATTTAGAATATAATATAGAATATATTTAGAATATATTCTGAAAGCCATTCAATGGATATATAGGCATGCTAGTTAAATTACACTGTTGTAATTTGATTCAGTCAGTAAATAAAAGCTATGAATTGTATATAACTTTTACTATTTAAATTAGAGTCAATGGTAGTTTAACTCAACCATCAAAGTAAAAGCCATGGATTATATACAAACCTAAATAGGGGAATAAAGTAGAGTGCCCTCCAAGAAAGGCTCCTTGGCAGCAGTTCTCAAATTTATTCCCTTGAAAATGACTCAGAATTTCTTATTTTCAAAGGTTTGAAGGCATCATAATACTTTTCCTCTCCCTGTCTCTCTCCAAAACACTATATTATTATATTATATTTATTTTATTATATTCATACTATATTATATACATAAATATGATTAAATCTGTTAATATGTTTAATAATGTAAATCAAGATATTTTAGCCAGGTTTGGTGAATCACATCTGTAACTATAGTGACAGATATGATCCAGTGCTGAGAACATAAATTTATCTATAATCTTACCCAGATTAAAACCTGTGAATGCAGTAAAGACTGATGTGGCTCACAGGCACCAAAGATAAACCTACTAATATGCTTTTAAATGGACATAGTATCAAGTTGCCCTTTAAATTTGTATCTCCTCTACCCATACATTAGTGCAGCTCTCTCAGACTTCACCAGGGGATTCTCTGTGCATTGGACAGTGGTTAACTCAGAAATTCACAGACAATCAAAGCGCAGTCAATGGAGTGCTCATCCACAAATGGGGAATCTCTACCACACCCTGTCCTAGTTTGTTTTATATTGCTTTGCTAAATACCTTGATCAAAAGCAACTTGGGGAGAAAAGGGTTTATTTCAGTTCATAAACTTTCAGAGTGAAGCTAGGGTAGAAACCCTAATGAGTAACCCCAAGGAAGAAGGTGAAACAGAGACTTTGGAAAAATGTAACATACACACAGTTTGACTGGTAGACTCAGGCCCAATGAACTCTACACCTCATCTTATTCGTGGAAGTTGCCCATGTTCATGGAATCTCTAGTATGCCTGGGTCTCCACTGCGGCTGTACCATCCTGGTCTCTTAAGTTCTTTACATATTCTATATATTAACTTTCTGTTAGATGTATAGCTAGCAAAGATTTTTTTCCTATAGGATCCCCCCTTAGCTGAGCTATTTTTGTGCTATACAGAATTTGTAATTTCATGAGATTCCATTTAATAATTGTTGGTTCTTTTTTCCTGTGTAATCAGGATCCTCTTCAGAAAGTCCTTCCTGTGTCAAGGAGTTTAAGTGAAATCTTAATTATTCCTCTTTCAGATTCAGGGTGCCACATCTTATATTGAGGTCCTTGATCCATTTGGAGTTGAATTTAGTTTGGAGTGGGAGATTTTGAAGGTGTTTCATTTTACTATTGTGTATCCATTCAGTTTTTACTAACATTGTTCACTGAAGATGCTGTTTTTTCTCCAATGTGTGTTGTTGGCTCTTTTTTTTCCCTTTTATGTCAAAAAGCAAGTGGCTATAGGAGTGAAGGATTATATTGAGGTCTTCAATTCTATTTCATCTATTGGATTTTTGCTTGTTTATTTGTTTGTTATGCTTTTAACCTACTAGTCTCATTTAGGTAGCTCTGTAGTATAACTTGTAATCTTTTATGGTAAAACATCTGGCAGTTTTCTTCTTGTTCCTGTTGTTGGTGACTCTGATTTTTTGTTTGTTTGTTTGTTTGTTTTGTTTTTTTTTGTTTTGTTTTCACAGCTAAGTATTTTAAAAATATGTTGAACAGCAGGGGAGGAAGCAGAAATCCTTGTCTTGTTCCTGATTTTAGTGGAGATGTTTGTTGTTTATTTTTTCCATTTAGGATCATGTTGGCTGTGGTATTCCTGTGTATTGCCTTTATGATATAACATACCCAGATATGTCACCTGGATCCCTATTCTTTCCAGGACTTTAATCATGAATGGATGTTGGATTTTGTCAAAGACCTTTTCTGCATCTAATGAGGTTATAGAGTGCTCTTGTTCATTAGTATGTCTATATGGCAGATAATATTTATTGATTTATGTAGCTTCAACATCTTTGTATCTCTGGGATGAAGCTGAATGTATGATAACCTGTTTATATGTTCTTAAAATCAGCTTGTAAATCTTTTATTGAGAATTCTTGTATCTATATTGATTAAGCATTAGCTGATAATTTTCCCTTTTCTTTTCTCTTTTTTGTTTTCTTTTCTCTTCTTTTCTTTTGTTTTCTTTTCTTTCCTTCCTTCCAGGTTGGATCTTTTTCTGGTTTTCATACCAGGTTAATACTGGTTTTGTAAAAGAAGTTTGGAAATGTTTTTTCCTTTCTTATTTTGTGCAATACTTTGAAGAGTATTTTTAGTATTACTTTTCCTTTAAAGGTCTGATATAATTCTGCACTGAATTCATCTGGTTTTATTGATGTTATATTATATATTTAATCTCAATCAGGAATTTCTAACCTGCCTTTATTATTTCTTAAGTCTATTTTTGGTTTAGTAGTGGTTTTGTTTAGTTAGTTAGTTTGTTTTCATAACTTCCATGAATTTGTTTTTGTTCTTCTCATATGTTTGATATCAATCTTAAATACATGGTATTCAAATGCAATGATATATGTGATTTCATTTTTTCTGTATTTGTTGAGGCATGTTTTGTGTCCAATTTTGTGGTCTGTTTAAGGGAATCCCAGTGGGCTGCTGAGTACATGTGTGTATTATTTAGCATTTGGGTGGAATGTTCTGTAGATGTCTGTTGGGTTCAGTTTATTTATGGTGTCATTCAACAACAGTTTCCCAACTTGGTTTTTCTCAGATGGTCTGTCTATTGGTGGAAGTGAAATATTGACCCCCACCCCCATTTACCACTGTGTTTCAACCTTTAATTTTAAGTCTAATTGTTTCTTTTGTGAAATTTGGTTCTCCTGTATTTGGTCTGTACGTGTTAATATTGCAATATCCCGTGGTTGAATTTTTTTCCTTTAATAAGAGTAAAATGAACCTCTTTATAACTCATAATTAGTTATTTTTAAAGTCAATTTTATCGTGAATCAATAATGTATTAAAGAAAGCCTAGAGTGTATACCAAAAGATGCTTGTGTCAGCATTGAGAAATGAAAAAAAAAAAAAAAGGAACTCCTTGGACTTGGAGTTGTTTAGATTAAGACTGATACTAAAGGTGAATTCTTCAGTTCTTTCCCTGTGATTTTTGTCTGTCTATACTTTGTGTTCTGTTGCCTGACTATTTCTTGTCTGTTGCCTGTCCAGTGTGTCTCTGATCTGTTTGTTATTGCCTGTCAATTGTCCCTGCCTCTAACAATAGACTTTTCTTGTTTAAACACTACAAAAAACGTGGAATGGGTAACAATGAAAGATTCTTTTTCTATAGAAATCTTTAATTTAGCTTTACAAGGGAAAAAGTGAGTTTACTAAATCCATCTGACTCAGAATAGCTTGCAAAGCTATAAACACATGTCACCAACCTATATACACATATTTTTTCCAACATTTACAGGCTGGTTGCTGTATAAGGTTGCTTTCAACCTTTTGGCTGTTTTCAGCAAATGATTACCCCAACAAATATACATATGAACATTCTTCTGGGTTGGGGCATTGAAGAGTATATAGCATAACATTAATGTTATATATCTATTTGGGATGGTTAGAGCTGGCTGCATGGGAAGTTCAAAGCCCAGTACGTTTGTTCTATTTGTTTTATTAGGGGTAGGTTTAACTTAAGCAGGCTGAGTAGACAATAAGGTAGCTGATTGACTATCATCTTAAATGGTCTCTAGGTGCATTATTAACTTGATTACAAGGTCTAGCAAAAAAAAGTCTCAAAAGATATATCACATTGTAAGATATTAAAACATCTATGTCTGCTTGCTTTTTGGTTCCATTTGCTTGAGGTCTATAATGTAATATGAGATGCTTTTTCCAGAGGCTGCAAAAAAGTCAACTCTGTTGTCTGATTGAATTAATCAGTCTCCATTTCTTTGGTGTGAAGTTGACACCATTAATATTATTGAGCAGTATCTACGAATCCCTGTCAATGCGTTGTTTTTGTGGTGTTCTCTTGGATCTCTTTGGTTCAGTGTTCTAGATTGTTTATATTTTCCCTACGCTATTTTATGAATATTAACTTTCATCAAACCTAACTACTCCTTCCACTATCTTCTCTAGAACTATCATGGTATTCACAAATTCCTTAAGTCTGTTTACATCTTTAAAAATTCCTCTTTCCTTTTAGATTATGACTAATAGCTTTGCTATGTATAGTATTCTGGGATGGCATCTGTGGTCTTTCGTAACTTTAGAAAATCAATTCAATCCCTTCTGGCTTTCATGGTCTTTACTAAAAACTCTGCTATAATTTGCATGGACCTGTTTTTGTATAAACTCATATAGATGTTCCTCTTGCCACTTTCAATATCTTTTCTTTGTCTTAAACACTTGACGTTTTGACTATTGTATGACATGGGGAATTTATTCATATAATTGTTGAGATCCTTTATCACATTCCTTATTGCTGTTTTGAAATCCCTGTCTTGTATAACATCTGGCTTGCTTTTCTTAGAGGATATCACCACAGTATTACAAATTTTTGGTGGAAACTTACTGTTAGTTGTGTTCATGTATTTGTGATGGTATCTAGGCATCTGGTAAGGTCCTTAGTCCTGTTTCTTTATATGAAAATATTGTCTCTATTTTGTTGAATAGGTATTTGAAGTTCTATTTTTGTTGTTGTTGTTTTTGTTGTTACTCCAACTTGTCAGGTGATTGTCCAGCTATAGGTGGCTTAGGGTTCAGGTTTTGGCCTTCTCAGTGTTCATGCTTAAATATGCTTTCAGGAGCAATCTCAGCTCAGTTAAAGCTATCTAAGGTTTCTAATCCCAGGAGCAGACCTTTTGTAGAGATAGTAAATTCTCATAGTCTACCATAGGAATCTAGAGAAAGGGTGCTGGATTTTTTTTCTCTGGTAAGAGTTGTAATTAGTTATATTAAGTAAAGAAGAAGTAAAGTAAATTCTTAAGTAAAGAAGAAGGCAAGAACTGGGTGGTGTGGAAAGCAGATGCCTGAAACGTGGTACTCTATGAAGTTGTAGAGATGAATCCTATGCTCCCCATAGAGAACTGATATTAGTATAATTGGTTACATGAATCTGATATATTTTTAGAGAAGAAACCAGATTTATTTATTTGAGAGATATGGAATTGGTAAGAGTGGATAAAGTTGATTTGTTGGGATGTCTAGGATCCCAGGTTAGGGATGGGGAACTGGCATTCTAGCACAAGTTGATGGGGTTAGTGGCACCAGTTTGGAATCCCTACCTGGCCAGTATCTGCAAAAAGATGGTTGTAATATGAGTTACATAGGCAGGTTGCAAGGATGGGTGGAGTTGCTGATATGGGTCTTGTACCCGTGCATGGAGAGGTTCACGGTCAAAAGGGCGGGTGTAATTGCAACAGGAGTCTGCATGAGATATACTTTCTAAAAGGGTACTCAAAAGAAATAATAGAGTTAAAGAACATATTTCTATAATATAATAATATAATATATTAATATAATAATGATAGAAATAAAGGCTAAAAATTGTAAACAGTTGAAAAATTCTAAGATAAGGTCTCATAAAAAAACTTTTAAAACTTCAAGTATGGGAAAGTGGCAAGAAAATAAATAAATAAATAAATAAATATTAAATTGTATAGAATATTAGAAACAGTGTAATGTTGGGAATGTGATGAGGAAAAAAAGAGGATAAAAGTTAGAGACAGAGAGAGAGACAGAGAGAGAGAGACAGAGACAGAGAGACAGAGAGATATTTCCTCAATTTAATGTCAGACTCCCAACTACAAATCTAGAAAGCTCAGGGGACATATTCAGAACAAATATCATCCAAAACAGTTTTCCATGATATATTATAATTCATCTGCAAAAATTTAAAAATAAAGAAAATATCCTGAAGAAGAGAAGTAACCTATATTTTATAGGAACAAAGATTTAAAAATTATACTTGGCTCACATTCTTTTTCAGGAACTAGCCCAACAGATCATCTGAGGGAAAAACAGACAGAGAAACATCAGAACTAAATGACATCATCATTAAATGGTTTTTACAGATATCTACAGAATATTCCAGCAAAGCACCAAAGAATATAAACTCACTCAGAAGCTGACAGAAGACTTCTGAAATAAATTGGATTCTGGAACACAAAACAAATCTTTACAAATCCAAATAGATAGAAATAACTCCTATATGACCACAATGCAATAAAACCTAGAACTGACAGCAAACAAATCCTTAGTGGATATGCAAATTCCTAGAGAATAAACAATCATTACTGGATGGTGAATGGATGAGTCAAAAAAGAAACTAAGAAGGAAAAAAGATTTTTGGGGAGACCTAATGAAACTGAAAAGCCAAACACATTAAAACCTATGGGACACACTGAAAGCAGTCCTAGGAAGGAAATGTATGGCTTAAAAATGTCTACATTAAAATAAGTCAGAAAAGCATAAATAAATAAGACATGAAATTAATAATGCTACCCACAAAATTTGAAAGACAGAGAAGAAACCAAATCTGAATCAAGTTGATGGCAAGAAATAATGAAAGTCAGAGCAGAAATTAAAAAAAAAATCCAACAACAACAAAAACCAGACAAGCAATACAAAGAACCAATGAGTCTAAGAGCTAGTTCTTTGGGAAGATAAACAAGATTGATGGTCTCCTGAACCAACAAATCAAAGAAAGAAAAAGAGGATCCAAATTAACAGAATCAGAAATGAACAAGAAAACTTTACAACAGACATTAGAGATATTCAAAATATTAGGAAGAAATATATTGAAAATGTCAACTGTTAAGCTAGAAGACTTAAAAAAAAAAAAAAACCAAATATGTAGATTCTGTCAAATCACCAAAATTAAAACAAGAAAAATCCAACAACCTCATAGATCTATAACAAATAAAGAGATTGAAATGGAATAAAAATCTTTCCAGAAAAAAAAGAAGTCCAGAGCCAAATGGATTCAAGGCAGAGGCAGATACAGCTACCCTTTTTAATTATGAAGGAGGAGGAAGAAGAGGAGGAGGTGTGGGAAGGGAGAAGGAAAGGAGGAAGGGGAGAGGCAGAGAAGGAAGGGGAGGTAGAATTCACAGTCCCAAAATCTGATACCAAAGCCAGGTAAAGACACAGGG
>JANHMN010000007.1:80122418-80140196 GCA_030674055.1 Rhabdomys pumilio
AGAGAGAGAGAGAGAGAGAGAGAGAGAGAGAGAGAGAGAGAGAGAGAACCCACAGACTAATATGCTAGGCAATTAAGGACTCAAAAATGTCCTACAAAATCCTTGCAAAAATACAGACATAAATTGGAAAACATAATCCACCATGAACAAATAGGCTTTGTCTCTAAAATGCAAAGATGTGTATACACAAGTCAATCAGTGTAATAAAATTTATAATTGAACTTAAAATCAAAAGTCACACGATTTTCTCAACTGATGCTAAAAAAGCCTTAGACAAAATCCAACATAATGAAAGTCCTAGATAATATAGGGCTAAAGGAAACATATCTCAACCTACCAAATGCTATATATGACACCCACAGCCAACATCCTCATGAATAGAGAAACGCTTGAAGCAATCCCCCCGAAGCCAGGAATGAGACAGGCTTGTCCTCTATGTCCACTCATTTTCAGTATTGCATGTGAAGTGCTGGCTAGAGCAATAAGGCAAGAGAAAAAATTAAAGAGATACAAATATAGAAAGATGAAGTCAAATTATCCATATTTGCAGATCACATGATATACATTAGAGGTCTCCAAAAATTCTACAAGAAAAATTCTAGAAATGATAAACAAATTCATCAGGGTGGCAGGACACAGGGCCAGTGTGCAAAACAAGTCTTTCTATCTACCAACAGCAAGCATACAAAGAAAGAGATAATGGACACACTCGCATTTACAAGAGCACCAAAGAAAATAAAATATCTATAAATAAACTTAACTAAGGAAGTGATTGGTTTCTACAAGCATTTCTTTTTCCATCTTTTTTTTTTTATTTTAGGTTCATATGTTTATACTTTTAGTAACTGTTTTGATTGCTGATTAAGTATTTTACCTAAATTGTATAATCCTCTTCAATCTAAAGGCATAGAGTGACGTTTTGCCAAAGGACATCTTCAAAAGCCTTTGAGCAGTCTAAGCAGGTCTTAATGAACTTGCTTTTTTCTTTAGTCCCAGATTTTTGGAGTTCTATCCTATGTAGGCTTAACTAAAATGTAGACTTTGCCTTATTTTTATTGTTATTTTTTTTCAAATGAGTCTGTAGCAGTCAAAAATCCTAAAATATTTATATTTACAGATACATTCAGACATCAAATTAAACATGTAAAGAATGACTAATTTTAGCACACAATGGGGTTAAAAATAGAAAGTTAAGTGGCTGCAGATTATATTCTTTGGACATTTTATACATTCTAGGAACAAATTGAGTTTGCACCACAAAACAACACAATTGCATGAAAACAGTTATTATGAACTCATACAATGCAACCAGGATATATTTCTCAGCAAAACAACCAATGCACATTTGTGTTTCTTTCCTATGTAAGAAAGGCTTAGTAGAAGGGGAAAAGGGCAAAGATAAAGTTCATTATGTAGAATTGGATTTCTACCTTTTCCAGTTTAACTAAATATCACAGAGGGAGATGGATTTATAAATGGTATTTTTAAATACTGTATGGGTTTCTTCAACCTGTGGATTTTGTCATACAATAGCCCTTCACAATCTTTTTATTTGATGGAGTATTTTGTTCCGTTTAGAGATAACAAGGAAGGAGGCAAGGTCATTGGAGAGTATAGAGCAGAGGGAGGGCTGGGGATTGTTAGATCATCCACTATTTATCTTTTGTTCTGACATGACCTCTACAAATGTACTCCTTTTTTATTCATTTCTACATCTTTTTTTTTAAAAAAAATAGTTTTTATCTCTCTCTGCTTCCTAATTGTGATAAGCTGCCCCACATTCCTACAGCGGCAGCTTCTTGTTCCCTCAGGCTCTCAGCAAATTTAAGTCCTTCCTCCCCTAAGTTATTTTGTCAGGCAAGGATAAAAGTACCTAGTATGCTCATATATCCCCATCCAATGGGATTGGGTTCCTTGGTATTTTCCCAAAGTAATTGCAATTCATGTCCCCTTAAAAGTCACAAATGTATTTATAGTGGCTTTGTCTATAATCTTTAAAATTTGGAAGCAATCAAGATACAGATAAAAGTAAACTGTATGTTAATATGTAAAAAAAAAACTAATAAGGAATGGCTGTATTCTGTAAAATTTCACATACTCAGCACTCTGGAAAATGTAAAACTATGAAAATAGTATAATAATATCGGTGACTGCAGTAGCTGTGAAGGAGGGTAGAGGTGGGGCAACAGAGACATTTTGGGCAATAAAACAGCTTTGTCCAATAGTTTAGTGGTTGCCAAACACCAATATGTTCTTCCAAGCTGCACAGACTGTATTCCAAGGTGGAACAAACCTTATTATAAACTTACTATAAAGATTTATAACAGTACTTATTTATCAATTGTAACAAATGTACCATTCTAACAAGATATGTACAGAATGGGGAGTGATAAATGTGCAAATGGCGGAGACTGTATTAGAAGTCTTTGCATCTTTACTTCAACTAATAGAAAGTAAAATAAATATTTTAAAAGAGAAATTATAATGCTTTGCAATAAAGGTTAGTGTATTTTTTTCCGGTGCCACACAATCCTTATTGTAATAGTATAGACTTGGACTTTTTTCTAGTGCTACAAGGTCTGCCAGCCAGCCAGCCTGCTTTCTTTGTACCTCAAAGCTGACTTCCTTCCACTTTCATCTCTGTCATGTACAGAAGACCTTTCTTGCTCACTTCACTAATAAATTAAATGAACTATGGGCAAAGAGTTTCATGGAAGGTCTCAGAAGCTTCGGATGACAAGACCTGAGAGTGATTTTTCTTTTCACATCATTAGTAGGGTGCTGTTGTGGATCAGAGAACCTGACAAGTCTCTGTGCTCTGCAATCATAGCATCTCTGTCCTTTTTCCACAAAAAAAAACCTTTATAATTTTTCTATTCTGCATAGTTTTATGATGATTCCATACATGTTTGAAAGTCTTCAATATTCTCAGTACATAGAAGGCTAGAGAATACATTCAGGCAAGTTGTAAGAAAAGATCAATTCTGGAAAACTTGTTTAAAGAGTTACAGCAGGTCTTTAGATGAACTTTTAAAGTTTGGATACTAGCCTACAAATACTCTGAGGACAAGGAAGTTGGTAGCGTGTTCTCACAAAATATCTGGCTACCTCAAAAGTACTAAGCAAATATTAGTGTATACATGGTGAATGTGTGGTTAATTAAGAAATTGACTTGCATAGACTTTTTTGGGGGGTAGTTTCAAGAAAGGGTTTCTCTGTGTAGCCCTGGCTATCCTGGAACTCACTCTGTAGACCAAGCTGGCCTCGAACTCAGAAATCCACCTGCCTCTGCCTCCCAAGTGCTGGGATTACAGGCGTGTGCCACCACTGCCCAGCTTGCATAGACTCATATACAATTTTCATTCAAAAAAAAAAAAGTAACACAGCTAAATCCCTCAGACACTTCAAAAAAGTCTTAGCCCTCTTGGATCCTGGGACCAAGACTGCCAGTTTCACATAGCTCTTAGATTGGAGGAACTCCAACCATACATACAACAAATGTAGAAGGATCTCTGAAGTCTACCATCATTGGCTTAATCGGAGATAGTCACAAAACTCAAATAATAAAGAACATGGCAAGACCCTAAAAGTATTTGTAATGATTATTGTGTTTTATAAAAAGATAAGGAGAGAAGGAAGATATTTGGTAGATGTGTAGTCAGGTGTGGGGGAAGGGAGTGGGGCAGAGCTTAGACAAAATGCTAACATTGATAATTTTAGTGTATCTATTTCTGATTGCCGGTGGCTTTATTTTTCATGATAGAATTTAGATAATCTAATATCACTTCTTCATTATATTTTTAGACAAAATGCTAACAATGATAATATTTGTGTATCTATTTTTGATTAATTTTATTGCCACTGGCAATAGAAATCTATCTACCCATCAGAAAAATAAGACAAATCAATACCAAAGTATCATGAGATAACAATGTTGGGAATAGATAGACATCTATCTAAATGATGATACCTGGGTACTAATTATATATTGTATTTCTATAGTGTATAATAAAAATAACAAGGGAATTTTCATGCCTGATGATAGCAAAAGTCATTTCTGATTAAGACAATTTCCAGGAATATGAACAGCATGAGAATTAAGTAAGATAAGCTGTTTGTAAAAATTGATTCAATTTTATTACAATGTTCTCTTTTTGTGTAATAATTTTACTCCTCATTTGTGCATTTTCTATAATTCATTCACTGATTATTCTTACCACAAAGGCATTGGGTTTTGTTGTTATTCCTAACATTTACTTAAGTAATTTTGGGTGTTCTCTACTTGTTTAAGCCTATGAACCTTAGGATTTTGTGCTCTAAAATTTGTTAACAATGTTTGCTGTGAAATGTAAAGCAAAAATAACTGCAGAAAACAGTATTTTCATGTATTGTTAACAGTCTGAGGTTTCAATGACTGTCATTGTAAACAGGAGTAAGTTGGTTCAGGTATTTCCATGACTTCATGTCATTTTAATATTTAATTTTGGAGGAGAATTATATATATTTTTTCCATTCATATAACAAAAGAACTATTTCAATATACTCTCATAAGTGTGATAGATGGAAAATAATGCTGATGTGATATAATAGTTAATCTTGGGCATCAATTTGATTAGATTTATAATTGCCATGGAAACATTCCTCTGTGTCTATGAGGGTGTTTCCAGATAGGGGTAACAGAGAAGGGAAGATCTATCCTGAGAAAGTAGCACTATTCCATGGTCTGGAGTCCAAGACAGAATGAAAAGAAGGAAGTGGGATGAGTGTAAGCATTAATCTTTCCATGCTTCCTGAAAGCAGCTGTGTTCTGACAAGCTGTCTCATATTCCTGCTATCATGTCTTCCCTGCTTTGAGGGGTGTGGGACAAAATAAACCTTTGCTTCTTGTCAGGTGGTTTTCAGCAGCAACAAGAGAAGTGATGACTACAAACATGTCCCTTGGGATGCTGAGCATTGTGTATCATTTTGCCTTAAAGATTGAAAATAGCTTACTCCTAGTCAGTAATTCTGCCCATGAGACAGTTTTGGATATCATTTTGTATATGTTCAATGTTTTAGAGGCATTATGCAGCAGAGGTATCATCTAATACTACTGTCAGTATAGTTTGTACTTTATTCAAGAGAATTTTATTACATGAGTACATTTGTAAAAAAAAAAAAAAATCACAGAACGGTGCATAGTTTCTCTGTTCTTTCCTCTAGTATTATTCTGGCTTTAGCATACATAAGTCTAGATGCTTTGGGGTGATAAGAACAGTTTTATAGTCAAAATATTTTGGGGCTTTAAAATAAGATTTCCTTTACAGTTTACACATCTTTATTCAATCTTTAACCTTAAAATTAAAATTAAAAAAATTTAGTTCATGCAATTTGAGCTCTTTTAATATGTGGCCACTGGATCTAGTAGTTATTCTTTGGAGTCAATTTCTTCTGCAAGTTGTACACATTTATGTATATGTGAAGTGAGAAAGTATTGTTATCATGACAAGTGAGGGGATGAGGGCAGAAGATTCAAGATTCTTTATCAATTATTTTATAAATCAAGCATGCATTCAAAGTCTACAGCACACAATGAGTTAATTTTAAGAATGATCTTAGTTTAAGGGGCAAGTATCTTATAGAAAGGAGAAAATAGACAGATTTTGTTTTTAAAAGAGTGAACTCCTGACGTGATTGTTTTTATAATATAGGAATGCAAAGCCTGGCTTTTTAACAAAAGAGAAAACTAAACAGTTCTCTTAACAAAGAAGTTTCTCAAAGGTATCCATCCCAGGTGCAGTCACCAAAGGCAGATGCTGATTTGGATGCCAGGAAGTGCATGCTGACAGGAGCCTGATATAGCTGTCTCCTTAGAGGTCTGCCAGAGTCTGACATATACAGAGGCAGATGCTCACAGCTAACCACTGAACTGATCATGGGGTTCTTAGAGAGAAGACTGAAGGAGCTGAAAGGGTTTGTGGCCCCATGAGGAGAGCAACAACACCAACCAATCAGAGCTCCCAGGATCTAAACCACCAGCCTGGGAGCACATAGGGAGGGACCCATGACTCCATCTGTACAGGTAGAGGAGGATGGCCTTGTAAGGCATAGGTGGGAGAGGAGGTCCTTGGTCCCATGAAGGATGGACACCAAGTGTGGGGGAACTCGAGGGTGGGGAGGTGGGAGTTGGGGGTGAGTGGGGGGGTAGATGGGGTTACATTATCATAGAAGCAGGAGGAGGGGAGACAGGATAGGGTGTTCGGGGGGGGGGGGGAATGGGGAAAAAGGATAACATCTGAAATGTTAATAAAATATCCAATAAAAATTTTAAAAAAAGAAATATTTATTTGACTTGAATAGTTGAAGACTCATAATTGAAAGAAACATGAAATAAAGTAGAAAAAGTATCTAAAGTTTTAAATTTCTTTTATTTTCTTAGCAAAAATATCAGTGGAAAGCAGGCTGCAATACTGGGCATATGCTTTGTTCCAAAAGTTGTACTAGGAATTAAAGAATTTGCGAGACTCATCATTTATGAACTGCACAGAATTCCCTCCATAAGTTGAAATATTGAAGCCCTGATGCCCAATCTGACCTTATTGAAATACAGTATTTTTAAAGAGATGAGCAAGAGATGACAGGAGTCCCGGTCCCGCAGGGCTTATGTCTGTATAAGAGGAGAAGATACTAGAAATTGTCCAACAGAAAAGAAGGACTAAATAACCACACAGCAAAACAGAATTCACCAGCAAGTCAGAATAAGGTAACCACACAGAAACCAAGCAGAAGATAACTGTTCTCCTTTCTGACACTTTCCTCCCTTCCTCCACTTCTTCCTTCTTCTCCTCCTCCTGATTTTTCAGTTCTGGGATGAACCTAGAGCCCTGAATGCACCACACAAACACATTACCACTCAGCTATAGTCCTAGATTCCCATGCCAGTGCCTCAGCATGAGACCTGAGGCCTCTAGAATTGTAAGGAATTAAATTCACGCATTTCATCTCATCCAGTCTTTTATGATTTGTCACAGTAGTGCTAACAGACTTTTGGACATCTTACTTAGATCACAGACCAGGAAGACCTACACTACCAAATGCTGTCTGTACTGTTACTATCCTCAGCTTCATGATAAACAAGTCATTAGTGATATTTTTCATCATTGCTGGAGAGCAGCTAGTTGTCACTTATCAGCTGGGCCAGATAATGTGACTTCACCAAGTCTATGGAATTGACCAGATTTTCTTTTCTACTTCACCTACTAAATGGTAGTTTCATTATGTAGTGACTAGATTATGTGACCTAATTGATTCCCACTTTGAGAATTATTTAATAGTTTATTATTTCAATTTGTCACTGATAGACATTAGGTGCAAGTCCTTGTGTGAAGAAGTTTGTCAATTGTGTGGACTTGTCTCTATCTGTTTTTGTTTCTTTTACTTTGCTTGGTACGGTTCATAATTTTGAGCCTGCACTTGGTGGACACATAAGTATTTATGTCGGTTCTTTTAATGTGTTATGTAAATGTTATCACTAAAATCTTGTTCCCTTGATTGTTTTCTGTCATGAGTTTAATTTTTCTTGTAATAATATCATGACAGTCTTTTTTAAAAAGCAATTAAATCTCTCACTATTTCTGTGCAAACCATTGAGCTTTATGCTCAGACCTATTTGAGAAGCTTTGCTCATAGGACTTGCAATCTAGTTTCACCTCTTTAACCAATGTGGATTCTTTTTTTTTCCTTTAATAGGTGTGCTTCTAACATTTATTTTTATTGATTTGAAAAGTCTTTGGCCTTAGTTAATTAATTTTCCTGAAGAATTGCTGCTTTTAAATTTTCTTTATGTTGAAATGGTTTAAGGCCTATAGGTTCTTTTCATCTTTTTGTAATGTATGCAGTGTTGATTTCTATTTTTTTATGTTTATTTAGAATGCACAGAGCTGTTTCCACACTTGGATGATTAACTTTAAACATTTCATAACTTTTTTATGATATTTGACTTAGCAGATGTAAAGGTATCTTGGTTTTCTGTAACAAAATTAAAAAAAATCAGCCAAATTTCACAGAAAATATCATGGATATTAAAAACATGATTATTCCTATATTATTAAAGTTTGCAGCATTTATATTCTTCTATATGACCACAATTTGCATAATTCCATTCTCATAACCAGTCACATTATCATAGAGCTACATTTCTCTCTTTTACTGGGTTAGATTTTACCATAAAATAATCTTTTCTGAATGTATTTGTAGACTCTGAGCTGGATTCTTACATATTTGATAGATTCTCATTCAATTTTTGGAGTCAATGATCAGGTCTTGAGTGCAGTACACAAGCCATTACTTTAAAGAAATTATATGTATTAAGAAACTTCCTTCTGTGTGAGATAAATATTGGTACTTCAGACGTTTAGGAGGAGACAACTGAATTGAGGGAATGCCAAGCAAGTTTATAATTCTGGAATGAGACTATGTCAAACTACCCAATTACAGCCCTAGTAACTCCTCTCCCACCCCCAAGTACTTCTGGATCATGCTTACCCATTCTCCAGCACTGAGCAGAGCTGTGGGGAACTTTACTCACAGATGACTTCGAATTATTTGCCTTGAAAGTATTTAACAGTAGAACGTGAGGGTTTTTACTTTTACAACTGAAACTCTCCATTTCCTTTTGACTGAATACTTCAAGAGTGTTTTATGCTTTGTTTCTTTTATAATTTTATTTGAATAATAATTATTCATATAAATTGAAACCACACACATTTGCTGTTGATTTTCTAATGTAAGCATTAACTGCTTCCTGCATCCATTTTGATAGCTGCAATAAACTCATTTCTCAAGTGTTGTTCCTTCTTTGTGTTTCCTCTTGCTCTTCCTTCTCCTCCTCATTTATTTTTCTTTGCTTTTCACAGTCGGTTGGAAATGTGTAATGCTCTTTGAGTTGTAGAAGTGCAACTCCAGTCTTTGATTTCTTGTCCTCTCCAAAGTACCTCAAACCTCTGCCTTTTTTTTGTCTTATAAGTCACTGAACTTAGGACTGTAATACGTAAGGTATATGTGTAAAGACCAGTTTTCAAAATGCCACATCCAGAGATCCAAAGACTGGGATTTACATGAATATTTTGAGAAAACTATTTCAACCACTACTTACTGTAAACATTTTAATTATTACTACTATTATTACATTTCTGTATTGAATTTTCTTGGTACAATGCAGCATCAATTTGAATAAAAGATTCCAATATAAACTAGAATATTTAATTGATCGTGTTTTTCAACTTTTAAAACATTTTGTCTTTCATTTCTGAATTTTTCAGAAAACATGCTGCATGTGTGTTAGATACCTCCAGCCTCCTTTTGTCTACACAATTTCTCGTCCTCTCTACTTCTCTCACTTCTTCATATTAAGGCATACATTTAAGTTATGTACATGTGTGTTAGGTGTATGTGCATAGTTTCAGTGTCTGTGCACACATTCATGTTATGGATATATTTGGTGTGTGTGTGTGTGTGTGTGTGTGTGTGTGTGATTTAAGACTGGACAAGAAGATAGATTCCAGTGCCTGTGAAGGACAGAGGCATCAGATCCTCCTGGAACTGGAGTGACAGGAAGCTATAAGTCAGCCAGTGTGGCTTCTAGGAATTTAACTCATTTAAGTCCTCTGCAAGAGAAGCACATGCTGTTAACTGAAAAGCCATTTCTCTAGTTGCCTCTTGTATTTTCCTTTTCAAAATATTTTACTATTTTTATTAATTCTTTGAGAATTTTGTAGAATAAATTTTGATCATATTTATACTCGAGACCCCAAACTCTCTTCTAATTCATCCCATTTTCTTTCCCAGCCAACTTTGTGCCTTTCTTATTTCTATCAAGGCAAGTTTTGCTGCCCAAATATTCTTGGATAGGTAACCATCCACTGGAGATTGGTTGAGTTATCAGAGCTTCATACTTAGGAAAAAATTACCGTTCCCTTCCCTACCACTAACAATTGTCTAACAAGTAGCTAGAATTGGAACATTGCTCCCAATAGTCTTCTCTTCTGCTGGCATTTGGTAGCTTTAGGTTTGCATAGTCTTGTGCACACTGTCACAACCACAGGAGTTCATATATGCAGCTTCCCTTTTGTGTCTACACATATTATAAAAGTTTTAGATTCTCAGCCATAAGATATGGTCTCATTGTAACAACCTTGATATAAGGATTTAACTTCAATAGTTATTTGTAATTCAAGGGCAGTATCATTTGTGGAAGACCATTGCTGTGCATGTCTGTCTTTCAAGTTATGAGCCAAGTAGTCTGTTCTTAGGATTTTGTGCAATTATTATGACATTTTATATTGACTTTTATTATTGTGCCATGATTATTTATGTTGAAAGCAAGACATTCAAATCCACCAAGTTTTTCACTTTAAAAATATTCTGGCTCTAGATCTTCACATGTCTTTCTGTCTCTCTGTCTCTGACTCTGTCTGTCTATCTGTCTGTCTATCTATCTCTCATCTATCTATCTGTCTGTCTATCTATCTATCTATCTATCTATCTATCTATCTATCTATCTGTCATCCTTTGCCTTTTGATGAATCTTATATAGATTATATACTAGATGAAACCCATTCCAAATCCTAGAGTTTAATATTTCTATGCGTAGCTAGTTGTCTCTGATCAGTAACTTTGTCCTACAATCAAAGATTCCTCAGATTCCCTGGAAATGAATCTGTCTATTAACTGAATGATGCCATGTGTCTGTCAGCTGAATGACACTATAGATCTGTCAGCTGAGTGTCAACACAATATCAGCAGCACATTTGGAATAAAATCTCAGATGTGTGTTATTTTCCTTTTTCTGAGAGTTCATGCCCAGAGGTAACCAGTTGATAAATGAAAACCATTATTTTATTGGTCATCTCTAGTTTTCATATTGTTTACATTATAAGACTTATATGTGTTTCCTGCTATCTTATAATAACTGTAAGAGAAAAATTGTTTATCCTTGCCTATATGCAGATTCTTAATTCTTGCTGTTATCTTCAAGTTCCAAGTACTTACAAGTACTTCAAGTACTTACATCTGGAGTTTGTTTGGGATTTCTTTAAAGCTTCATTTAAGCATCTATTTTGCTAAAATAGATTCATCTGCTTCTTTTGTTGTTATGCTCCATAATGTTTCCTTTCTGTTTTATGGAGAATGAATGAGGTAGTATTCTATATGCTTTGTTTCATAGCAGGTACATTTTTACTTTTAATTACTAGAAAATTTTGTTGGACTTTTTCAGAGTATTATAATAATAGCTACAGTTAAGTTGTTCACAAGGTCATTCAAATTTGATCGTTATATCATAAAAACATTTTCTTGATAAAGTTACTATGTTTTCTACATTAATGATCATTTTCTCTTTTTCTATATTTTTTTATTTTTTGAGTTTTAATCTTTGTATATAGCTCAAATATGTCTCAAATTTGATATCCTTCTGTCCAAGAATCCTAAATATTGACAATTTATAAGCATTTGCTACCACTCTAGATTGGTGTTTGCTTCTTTTTTATATATATTTTACTTCTTATTTATGTTCATGTATGTGTGTTTGTATCTTCTAGAATTAGATGTACAGGCAATTGTAAGCTACTATGACGGTTCTGGAAAGCAAACTCCAGTCCTGGGGGGTGGTGGGGGAGATGCAAGTGTCCTTAAGCTGTGAGCCATCTCTCCAGCCCCTAGTGTTTGGTTCTTGGCTCATAGTTCCACATTTCATTTTATCCATCCAAAGGCTTGTAGTGGAACATGTGTCATGCAAGTAATGTACCTTTAAGCTTATACATTATGTGTGTCTTTCAGCTCTCATTGATCTGCAGGCATTTGCCTCTCCACTTAGTATGTAATCCTCAGTTTATCTGATTGAAGTGTTCAGACTGAGAAGCACAATCACATTGATGCCCTTATTTAGTCAATGATAATTTTCTCTCTCTCTCTCTCTCTCTCTCTCTCTCTCTCTCTCTCTCACACACACACACACACACACACACACACACACACACACACACTTCTTTCCTTCTTTTCTACTTTTATTTATAGCAATGGCTTCTGCTGTCAAGCAAATGATTTTTCACTATAGCTTATAATAGCCTTTTACTTTTTAATGAAAAGCTCATTTTTTTTTGCTTCTTAACAAATTTTTGCTTTCATTAAAGTACATACATCTTACTGTACACAATTGGGTACATTTTTAAAAATTTAGTTGTATGGTTTGGAGAGTTTTACTGTAACTTAAGCTTTTGGCTCTCTCTTTCACTAGTTCCTGTCTCAACAAGTGTTTGTTTGTTTGTCTGCTATTTCTCTCGACCTTTTGCATGGGCTCTCTACCAGGACACATTTGCTCAATGGATTTAACACATGTGAAAGGCCCAATGATCACTGGACAGTTTTTTAAGCATGGCTAATTTTGCCCTTATAAGATAACCCTATCTGATTCACGTAGATCACCAGACACGTGCAGAAAGTGCAGTTACTTATTTGTCTTGATTTTGAAAAATCAAGTCACTAACAAAATTAAAACACTACTTTCAAGTGGACAGTGAACTTTTATGTGCATGCAGGATACTGAGGAAAAGAAGATAAAAACTTGCTTCAGCACCATTAAGGAAGATGCGACTCACGCCCCTTTCAGCCTTATGCTTATTTGTAGTATTATCGCAGATTGGAAATCCACTCGGTGTTCTTTTGAGACTTGCATTACTGGCTGTGTTCTATAACTTTTTCATCTCCTGAGTATTTATTAATCATACCCCCTTTGGCTAGAAAGACTGAGTTGGTAGCTTTTTGGCTCCTGGGATCTTTCAAAACAATATCACATAAGTCATGGCACAGTTATTTATTAGACTCTTAGTTCTATCTCTTATGAAACAAATATCCTCATGTCTTGGTTGTGAGGAGGTGTCCTGCTCTAGGCATTATTCATTTCCAAGGTCTTGGGGACCTTGTCTTTATTATTTCAAAATGACTATAGTCAAACACTTGCCAGACATTTCAAACAATAAACCATTTAGATATTTCAGATGAAGAAACATCTATTCTGTTATTCCATCTAGATATTCATTTTCTCGTAATCTAATTGTCTTTAATAGATCTCTTTTCAGACGAAGGCATTATAGAGAAGTTTGTTGACAAATAAAGAAAACAAGCCCACAGAATGAGTATCTTTCATGGCAATGCAACAATGTCGAGGGGCACCATACTAATGACATTGAAAAGCAACTTAGGTGAGAACAGGAAATTGAAAGGGGGTTTTGATTAATGTCTCCAGTAATTAAGAAACTTTCCATATATTCACATTTATTTTCAAGTTAGGTATTAGTGTTAAATTTTTAAATGAATAATCTGTTTTTAATTTTTCTTTACCATACACAATTGGGGGATGAAGAATGTGTGATATATGTTTGCATTAGAAAAGAGAAGATACTTATATGCTAGCTTGATGATATGAAATAGAAGTGTAGAAAGAGATTTGGTAACAGAAGAAAAAGGGAGAAGAAAAGAAATTGAATGAAAATATTCTCATGTTAAAAGAGAATTTAGAAATTATAGACAGGTTTTAATGGAACAAACATAAGAGCATACAATGCAATTTAAATTGCAAAATACGAAGACACACACACACACAGAGAGAGAGAGAGAGAGAGAGAGAATAAACAAGAACAAAAATTAGATTACTAATAAGAAATCTTCAAGTCTTCACAATGGAGAAACAATGTTAATAGTTTAAATTTGATGTGTCAAGAAATAAAATGATCATCCTAATTGTAGAATGAGCTAAGTTAGAGGGAGTACAGAATTCTTTCTCTGGATAGAGCTTTCATAATAAATTTTGTTAAGTTTTTAACTTGTTATATATTATTTTAACAGACTATTTTGTAGTGCTCAGAACTAAATACAGGAGCATTCACTGTATTCGTGGGTTACATCTCTAGTGCCCAAAGAATCTTTACAAGTCATCACCACTGTGTGCTCTTCTATTTCTCATGGTTAAATAAGCTACTAAGAAAGACATTGTAGGTCCGACATGACAATACGACAAGATATAATAATTGTTTTCTTTAGCTAGTGTTAGAACAAATTTCTCAAATACTTACATTAGCAAAGATATTAGATCTAAAAAACAAATAAGACTTTTTTGGTACAAATGAGATATTTTTACAATATTTCTTGCTAAATGAAGGATATCCATAGTTTGAAACCTTGGAAGTAATTACAAGTTAGAATAAGTTTACAGAATACCTTTCCATAGCTTCATAAACCCCCTGTACCTTTAAGCTTCTTTCTGGAATACCTGCTGATCTGCACAGACATACACTCTAGTCATCGGGTGCAGACTGAGAGACTATGAAATACTCTGCCCCCAAAGTGAGATGTTGTACTTCTTCCCAGCAAAGCTCAGGGATCATTGAGGAAGAGGAGCACAAAGGGTGTGTAAATCAGAGCAGTGACTGACAAGGTCAATGCATTTTCTGAAAACAGTAAGGGAGCTGCATATATGAGCCCACTGCCATGACAGCATGCATAAAACCTGTGCAAGCCCAATCCAGACAAAATCCTAAATGGGGAAGAGTGGGGGACATAAAGTTTTGTTCCTAGCTGAGGAGCTATTGGCGACCGTTAGCTGCCAGAAAAGGGAGAGTTAGTATTCTTTAAGGGTGTGGCTCTTTGTAGGATACCCTTGCTAGAGTATATGGACTAAAGCAATTGTATGTTTGTGACCTCCTTCTCCTCCTCCTCCTCCTCCTCCTCCTCCTCCTCCTCCTCCTCCTTCTCCTCCTCCTCCTTTTCTTTTTCTTCCTCTTTCTCCTTTTTTATAGGAAGAGGGTACAAAGTCCAATGGGTAGAGAAAGGATAAAATCAAAAGGATTCGAGGGAGAGGATAAATTGGTCAAAATGTACTGTATGAAATTCCGAAAGAACTAACAAGAATTCAAAATAGCAACAAAACACCCTACAAATAACACAGTGTATTGTCTAGAATACATTTTTTTTTTGGTATCTTGCCCCTTGATGTGGCAAAGCAGGTTTAAGGATGAACTGACCTGGTTTATACACTATTTGTAGCACCATAGTATATGATACAAATGTCATACACATGTATGAGAATGTCAAAGTAAATAAATTCTATAGACATACACTAACAAGAATTATATTAAAACATTGAGGAAAAAGATATGACTCTTTTTCAAGACAATTGGTTTAAGATTAGTTACAGTTACCAGATAATATTATTTCTGGGCCGGTAATATGGCTCGGTTGACATGAATGCTGATTGTTAAACTTGACAGCCTGAGTTTAATCACTGACACCCACATACGACAAGAGAAAACAGATTCCTACAAGTTGTCCTCTGACTGCCACAGAATGCTATAATATAGATGAGTAAATATACACAAAAAGTAAATAAACAAATGCAAAATGTTAAATTATTATTTTTTGATAATCAATTTGGGAGCAGAGCATTAGGAAGCTGTACTGAAGAGCGCCACCTCCCAGGTGAATGACAAGGGATGCCAGTCCTGTAGCTTGATGGAGAGGAGCTTTAGGAGGATGAAAAGTGCTTTAATATTTTTGACACCACATAGAAACAATTATGGAAAATGCAAATTATTAGCCAAAAAATAGCATGGGAGGAAATAACAGGTGCATATTTTTTCCCCTTCTTTTAAAATTGTATTATTTTGTGGAATACATGAGCACTGTATGCACCATTTCCATATCTCCCTACCTCAGAAACCTGTGTTCCCACCAAAAGAAATTCACCATCACTTCTTCAGTTTTATTATGACTGTTTTATATCTACATATATAATACACATACATATTTACACATATATGTACATCCTACTGAATCCACTAAGTACTGGTTCTATGCACATGTATCCAAGGCTGACTATTTGGAATTGGATTATCCTAGAAGGAAGCTCAGTCTTGGAGGAAACTAATTCTCCCTTTCTCAACACTGGCTCGTGATATTTTTTAAAAATTATTATTTTTTTATTATTTTGTATGAATGAGTCTTTTCCTCACTTGTGTGTCTTTGCGCCATGTGCATGAAGTGCCCTTGAAAGTCAGAAGAGTGTCAGATTCCCTGGGACTGGAGACAGTTGCGAACCACCATGTGGATACTAAGGATCAAACCCAGGTCCTCTGTAAGAGCAGCAAGTGCTGTTAACCACAGCTGTGTCTGCAGCTCCTGTTGGAGCTATGTTTATGGACACTGATTTCATTCATGGGTGCTCTCCCCCATGATCTGAAGACTTCCTGGTGATCTGGCCCTCACACTACCACACTGGAGACTGTGCTTCGGCATGTACACTTGTAAAGGAGCAAGTATTCAAAGTGGGTAGTATAGTAGAAAAGAGAGATTTGGAAGGAAAAGAAGATGATCAAAATTCATTTGCATTGAAGCTATATGATGATAGATGTGCTATAAACAAAATTTGGAGTATTAGATGACGTAGCTGAGGGAAGACCAAATCCTGTAAAATGAAATGCTTGTAAAAACTAGTCAAGCTTAGGGAAGTATGGTAAGTTAGGGGTAGGAAGAGCCTAGTGCTAACCAACTCCACCCTGTTAGGGATTAAAGTTACCAGGTGACCCCTTATTTGCCAACATAAATTCAGAAACATTTTTGGTTTAAATATTGGTAAACAATTCAATATTTAAATAAGGTTGACCCTGCTTGTTTGGGAAAAGCCATTTCTATATGTTCTGCATAGGCTGTGGAGGAAGAGCCTGGCACAGGGAACAGAGCTTTTTTTTCATTAGAATTTGAGGTATTGTTTACTTCAGTAATTCTTAGGTGTCAGTCTTTATGGACTCAGTAAGTCCATATTTTATAGCCTAAGAATGCAAGGACAAAGGGAGACAAAACCATTTGCATGCCTTTTCTCCTGTCTTTTGAAGTTCTAAGTGTGTCTCGGTTTTGAGTGGTTTTTCTGGGCATCTGTATACAATCTCAGACAGAATATATTACAGAACTAAGATAGTAATCTTTTTCATGTCTGGCACAAAATCAGGAAGTCCCTTCAGGTGCCTTACCTTGATCTGTTGTGTGCAGATAGATTCCCTTTAATTGTCTGGAAATGCAAATCCATGGGGCACTTTTTAGAAACATTTAAGTAAAGAAAGAAGAAGCATGTCCTCTGTGAGAAATCTTTACTGACGAAGCATATTCTATTTTCTAAGAGGAGAATCTGAAGGAAGTATGGGGTGTGTATCATAAGGAGCGCTCTCACTGTATTAGAGATCAATGTGGCAGGTGCTGGCTTAAGTGAAGAGATGAACTTTTCGATCATGGAATTCTCTCCCTGAGAGATAATGTGTCATTACACATTTCCATTAAATTCTTCTTAGATGGTGTCTCCCTTCTGCATTAAGCTCTGATTCTGTAGCTGTATCACTCAGTTCCATATTGTCAGTCAATTTTATCATGGGGTAAAGTGATGGCAAGCCACGCCACAGGAGCAACCCTACCTGCAGGAGTCTTAGTCACCTCTAGTAAGAAATGCTGTACTGTCCAGAAGGAATGTCCCCAAAAGTTCCCTTAACATGTCATCTCATTCCCAAACATATGATATCTTGTGGAAAACTATATAATGTAGCAAACAATTGCCTGAAGTTATTTAACACCCAAACAGAAAGGATTTCTGCCCATCTTGCAGGTTACCACTTAAGGATTTTTAGAAATTGTATTGGTTAGAACCCAAACTTCAAGGTTCAAGCTTGCCTTCAACATTTACTATTTGGGAAAACCTATGCATAT
>JANHMN010000007.1:80140296-80177109 GCA_030674055.1 Rhabdomys pumilio
ATATATATATATATATATATATATATATATATGTATATATAATTTCATTATATCTATCCTCATAAGAAAGTAGCACCACATACTAGGTTTTGCTTTGACGTCACTGTGCAACACCACGTGCAGAGCATGCAGCCTATTGCTCGTGCAGGATTAAGTGCCTCCGCATGACTGGGCAACACTTCATGCACTTTAGACAATGTATTGAATCATGTATCATGTTCACGTCCTTTGGGATTCACTAGTGTTTGCCTTGGTGTTACAGGACATGAAGATTTCTAACGCATATAAACCTATGAAAACTATGTTTTTCACGGTTTCATTAAGTGTTGTAGTAGTCACAGAGATGCAGGCGCTGCATTTGGAAAAGCTTGGGGGAAGCAACAGACTCAGTTTTCTGCTCTTGTGTTCTCTTTCTCCCTCCCTCCCTCCCCTATCGCTTCTTCTCTTTCTCTCATGCTCTCTCCCTTCTGCTTTTCTATAAGAGAGACTGAACCCAAGGCTTGTGTACCACCACTGAACTATGAACTGTATCCCCTGCCCTCTTCTTTACTTTTTATGTTGAGTAGGTTTTACTCTATTGATCAGGCTGACCTTGAACTTATAATTCTCCTGTCCCATCCTCTTAAGAAACTGGACCATCAGTTCTACAGCATTTCTACAGTTTACCAGCTGTAAAGTCCTCCCACTAACTGAGGGTTATTTTGTCAAATGAAACTTATGCAAAACAGAAAGATTATTATAATGTCTATGTGTTAATGGAAATAGTTTTGAAAAACACCCCATTGAATTGGCCAGCTGTAGGCTATTTTGCATGCTTAAAATGCATGGCATTACCCACTTCATGTGGCTCTTTTCCCTTGATACCAAACATTTCCCCACAGGGTGATATAATAATTCAACCTTGAATTTCAAAGCTCTTAGCAGTACCAATCTATCAGAGGAGAGGAAGCTCTCAAGGTCACCATGGATAGGATTACAAACATCAAGTTCCTTTAAAACCATTCCTTTTGGCTAAATGAAAACACCAAGAAGCGAATAGATTGAAGGGAGGCATTTCTTTCTTTCATTTTTTTGTAGCCTTTCAACATGCAAGGTATATATTTAACTCATTCACTGTATATTTTCCTGCTTGTTTAAAGATGACCTTTGCAAATATCATTTGAGTAACCATCACACTTGAAAAATTGTCCGAAGAGATGAGTCAGAAGATACATGAGGGATACTACTTGCTAAGCACCTAAAAATTTCAATTTCTGTTTCCTATGTACCAACATGGAAACAACATAAATCAGCTCCAACGAAACTCAGCTCCAAGCCCAGCCCATTCACTTCTTGTCCATGTCTGTCACACATTTCTGGATCCACTCCCCTGCTGCAGTCATCACTCAAGAAAGTGCCGTGCACAGAAACAGCTTTTACAAAGTCACTCCTTTGTTTTCATCTCAAAAACACATGACCTTATTTGTAAATCAAAGAATCTTCAAAGAATCTTCTCTTCTGCAAGATTTTTCCTGTTCAAGATGACAAAGTGCCCACAAACAGGTTATTTATTCATATTTGTTTCTAGATGTTTTGTCTATATGTACAATTTTTTATTTATTTTTCAAAATTGATACCATATATTACTGGATAATAGATAAGATAATATAGCCTTATTGGAAGATGGAAATTAGCATTCAGGCAAAAAAAACTCTACATAACAGAGAGATACAAAGAGAATATCCTTCTATTTGTCTTATCTTCTATTCTTTGATCTCCAGAAAAGCTAGCTTCCTTGTTTCCAGCATAATTTGTACCCACATGAACTTAAGACATCTTTCTCCCCACTACTCTCCATGTACACACACACACACACACACACACACACACACACACTCACTCACTGCATGCATATATCCTGTCCCTTTTTCCTATTTGCCTCTTCTTTCATCTTTGCAGGACACCTTCAGCCACATAATTTAAAGAGACCTTTAGATACGAGTTCCATCGCACAGAGAATGTTTCAAAGCATTTGCTTTGCTGTGGGTTTCTCACCCAATCACCTAATCTCTACACACTGAGATTTTAGAGTGAATGAAACCAGCTTCTCAAATACACACCCTGGTATATCCTTAACTTCCTCAATAGTGCTTTTTTTTAAAAGGGCACAGGGGCCATGTATGGAGAAATAGTAGTTATTAAAGTACTTCAGAATTCTTCTACAGGACTTTCAGGATCTTCTGCATTTTTCATTAATTCTATGCATAAACCTTCCTATTTTAAGTTATCCATTAGAATTTCAATAGAAAATACTTTAAACAATTTTGCCTCAACTGCAAATGCTAAGTAACACTAATATCATAATGGAAAATCAGGACCTGTGTTAGTGTTTGTGTGTTTATCTTCATGGGAATGAGAAGTAAACCAAATGGAATTGCACTTAAAAATATTTCAGGAAGGTAGAGGGTTTATTGTAATAAGCTTCTGTTTTACTTTGACAAACAAAACAACTATTTAGCTCTGTACATTCTAAGGACACTTTCAGAAAGCTTGTTCATCCTTCTCTTTTCTACTGACAGACTAAGCATTAGTCAGCTCACCAGTACTAACAGTATTCCCTCCTCCACAGCGTCCCCACCCCTGCAGCTAACTGACGCAGACCAGATGACAACAGAAATTATCCAAACATTTAAAGCCAGCTCAGATTTCTTCCTCTCTATACTGACAACGCTCAACTAGTTAGTACAAAAAGAAGATATTAACAGGGGAAAGGAAATGCTATTCTATTGACTACAAAATAGAGTAATTTTAAAGTATTAACTTATTTTTCTTCTATTTCCTTCAGATGTAAACATGATAATTCCCTGAGGAAATCACCTCACTCCAGCACTGGCACATTGCTCTCTTCAGACTTTGGGCTGAACTGTTCCAGCTGGTTGTCTAATACAGAAACAGCAGCCTTTTCTGCAGCACAAAATCTCATCAAAGCAAAGGGTGCAGCAGTCTAAGTTGACGATGAACAGAGAGAAGGTGAAGGCTTTACTTTCAAGCCCTAATCTGCCAGTGACAGCTCTTTGCCTCTTGGAGATGTGCAAGCAAACATAATTACAAATGAACAAGTCTAAGTCTTAGGTTAGCCTAGTGACAGATGGCAATATAGGTGATAGTTCTTCAATATTGTTAGTGAAATCCTATTTGAATATAGTACACACGTAGTACCATATATAGTCGTTAAAATGTAGAAAACATTTTATGAATGAAAAAATTGACATGTCAGCATGGTTGCTATGGAAAGCTTAACATTCTTAAAGACACTGACTATTCCTTAAATTTATAGTAGATAAATCACAAATAGATGAAATACAAACAATACACGGATGTATCTCTAAAATATTAGCACAGGTTTGTATTTAAATGTATCATTTGTATTTTAAATTACTTTTTCTTTTAGATTTGTGCTGATTACTTCTGTAAGACGTATATAGTCATATATGTATAAATTGCTTCCGACTCCTCAATTTGTTTTTGTGGAATCAAAATTTAAGAATTTTTAATGATAATCCAGCATTTAAACTGGCCAGGGATTATTTTGTGCTAAAGATTTGTTTCTACCATTGGGTAATGGTTAGAAAATGGCAACATGATTGCAGTGTGGCTAAAAAAGAAATCTCACTTACAGCAAAGAGAAATAGAATTCTATGAGAATTTGAGAATCTAAGAATTGTCCTTTCTGCAGATATACACATATACATATATGTGTGTGTGCATGTGTGTGTGTGTGTGTGTGTGTGTGTGTGTGTGTGTCTTTGAACTGTAGTTCAGTGGTAGACTGTCTGATTAGTCTCAGCAAAGCTCAGGGCTTAATCCTTAGTACACATATTCAAGAGACATTAAAACTGAGAGATTAAAACATTTCTAGACAGAAAGAACAAAGAAAAGGGAAATGTAAATGAGGTGAAAACATGAAGGCAGTTTGGGGCTTTCCTCAGCTCACTCTTCATTATTCCCACTTCCTCTTCCTTTCTAAATAAGCTGTTTCCACTTCACTCTTTTCTTGGAAGGCATGACTTTTCTTCATCTCTCCTCCTGAAAGCTGCTGGAATTTTGCTAAAGTTGTACTATGCTTTTTAAAAATTATTATTATTACTATCATCATCATCATCATCATCATCATCTAGTAAAATTATCCTGGAAAAACAGAAAAAAGAGATAGAAGAAGAAGAGGAGAAAACCAGGTATAAATAGAAAAGGAAAGGGAAGAAATAAGAAAGAACAGTCACAGCTGCCCAATTACAATAGAAAACAGGTCTCCCTAAGTAACAGGAATATAACCAATTTAAAACAAACTCTAATGAAGCATTCTGTTTTACCTGAACACATGCTTCTAAATGATTATATAAAACAGTTAATTAATATGAATAGAACTGTAAAGAGTGGAAAAAATCAAACTCTTATTCTAGTGGCTGGTTCTTATTTAGAGCCACCACTCCATGGCATCATATGAGAGGGTCTAAGAGTGTTCAGTGATATGAGTGCCAAGTGCTTAAGTTGTTTCAGAAACTACTCAGAACTATAATTACATAAAAAGGGAGAGTGTAAGGTTGTAGGCCACAGAGAGCAGATTCCCATCAGAGCTAAATGGTTTCCTTTCTCATCAGATATTAGGCTTTAAATACAGCATCACACAGACAGACTGGAATATCTGTCTACAGTTAAATATAAATGATAGAATCGAGCAGAATACATTTATAGTATGAGGTCAGCTCATCAAATAATGTCCTTAAATGTATAGAGAATAACTGCTCGTGATTATTTTCTGAGTTTGGGCATTGGTGAGACAAGTATAGAATTCAACTCTAAGTAGTAAAGATTTCAATAAACTAACAGATACGTTTCATACTTACATACAAGTGTATTCTCTTATGGAACACTCTTGAGTCTATTTTGTTGTGTTTGATAGCTAACACTGCAGTCAATGACAAACGTGCCGGAACAGTATCACAGCTGTCAATCAAAGTCTTCCCCACAAGAAAAGAAATGTTCAAAGAGTCTATTTTGCAGAATCTGAAGTTGTGAACAATGAATTCGTATCAAGGCTCATGATCTTCACTCAAGTAAGCCATAATTACTCTATGCACTCTCTTTTTCACATGGATTATCTACGGTCTCCTTTGTACAGAATTGGAGTTCTGTAGAACCTTAATTCTTGCTGCAAGACTTTCTGGGTGCTGGTACAAAAGAGTACAATTACCAAAAGGAGCTTCAGAAAATCTCACAAAACAATAGAAATATATTCAAGTGTTGAACAATCTGTGAGTACAAACCACTCATCTCTTCTTGGAATTTGATGCTATATACGCCATTTTTGAAAAAAAAAAAGTAAGGTTTTCATAATTTTCTTCAATGACTCTGGCCTTTGTTTTGTTTTGACATGGCTGTTTGTTTCTCAGCCTCGACCTAAGACAGCATGTTTCTTAGTAATCTATTGGTCACTGCCTTGTTCCCAATCCTCATGCAATTTTACCAACTGCCTACATTTGACCACTGATTTTTCATTCAAATCAAATTGTCTTCCCAGTCAAAAAAAAATAGCCTCAAATCATCTTAGTCATATCCCAAAATCTAACTGATTATATACCCTTATAGCAGTAATCTCAAAACTACCATGTTCAATATTAAAACTTCTCACCAAATATGCCACTATCTATAAATTTACCATCAATGGGTAAAATAATGATAAAGCCTTGCTTATTCAACTATTCAACATGAAAAGATTTTGAAACATTAAGAAGAATTAAATAATGCAGATGTATTAGTTGCTTATTGCTGAAAAAATCTGATAGAAGCCACTTAATGTAGGAAGGGATTACTTTGACTCACAGTCTAGGGTATAAAGGCAGGAAAGTCACTAAACTTGAGGCAGCTGGCCACATCGGCAGTTGGGAAGGTGGAAAAGGAGAGCATAGCTGCTCAGTTTCCTTCCCTCTCGTTTAGGACCAGACTCTACTGTAAGGAAATGTGCGGGCTGTACTGAGGAAGAACTTCACCTCAACGGACTTAATTTAGAAAAGTCACCACAGACATGCCCAAAGACTTCTTTCCAAGTGATTCTGGATCCCATGAAGCTGCCAATCAAGATTAATCATTATACTAGTTATGGCGGCATCACACTAAGGATGCTGCGACAGAAGAATCATGAGTTTGAGGACAGTCTGGACTTTGTAGTGAGCTTCAGCTACATAGCAAAACAAAAGAAAGCTAATGGGATGAAGAAATGATAGTAATTGTCTTTATAATTACTATCTTTGTTAGTATTACTATCTTGCTTCTTTGTTAAAAACCTAACCTACAAAATATGCCACTCTCTCATTCTCTGTATCTTGATAACTACGATGTTTCCTAAATGAACTTTGGTCCACGATTTTCCTATCATGATGATCCTTCCCCAGTTTGTAGTATAGACAAGGGCAATGCCTAACTATTTGGACTCTCTAATTCCAGCCATGATTGTTCTTAAATTCATTATTAGGCTTTTGTCTGTGTGTCTAATTCAAAATACAAACATGACCGTGCATCCCTTCATCCTATACTATTTAATTGTTTTACTCCTTTGTAAGATAATGTTCAAAAATCCTGCACCATTTGATTCTGAGAGTAACTCACTAACTCAGGAAAACGGGTGGGTTGGCCTGATGCTGCTTGTATTCTAATGCTAATTTTGGCCCCCAAATGGGTTGACCCAGAGGCCAAGAGATTCTGCACATACACAGATACTAGCTAAGTGACCCTATCTCCAGTTGTGATTGGGGTCTTAGGAGAAAGAGAAGAAGAACGGTCAGGAGGGAGCAAGGAGGAAGTGGCCATTGATGAGGAGAAATGAAAAGGTGGCCCTGTGGGCTAGCCAATTGGAGTTAAGAGCAGTCCAGATGAAACATAGTAAGTAATAAGTAATAATTCAGGGTTATCAATAGGAAAGTAGATTCTAATAGCATTGAGGCTAGGTATCTGACCAACTCTTGTGCTGCTTAAAGCTTATTAAAAATATAAAGTCTGTGTGTAATTTTTATCTGAGGACTCAATAACCAAAGGCATGTTAGAGGCCGCAGGCCTGGATTTAAATAATTTCTACAACAATTTCCCTGCTTATATCTACTCCTGGGATCTTCAGGGAATTTCATCACATCACATATTTCTTACATTTATTCTTACTAAATTTTCAGAACTCATTTTCACATTAACTGGGGTAGACAACCTCAAGCAAGTTAGTCCCTCTTTGTTGTTTTAAAAAGGAAGAATATATAACCTGTTTTTTTTTTCACCCAGAAAACTGTGGGTTGGAAATGATTATAGCATAGCAATCTGGGTTTCTTTTTTGGGCCAGGCCACATCAACCAAGACCAGAGGTGGTTAGTTGTCCAAAAGACCTTTACATTATCTATATAGCCAAATAGCCAAGAGCTTCCCCCAGGCTCTGATAACCAGGATCAGAAGTGGCTAATAGCTGAAATGACTTTTACACTATTTTTATGTATGACTTGGACTGTGCCAAATCCTTCCCTAGCTCCTTGAGCTAGATAGCCTATCTCTAGTACCCACCTTCTTGGAAGAAATACACCTTATGTATTTTGTAAGGATCCATGTTTCAGTTCTTCACATAAATATAATACCTAGGATGTGTATTTCTAGCTCATAGATAATTTTGTTATTTTTGAGAAATATACATATTGATTGTGCCATTTGATTTTTTTGTTTTTTTGTTTTCCATTATATATCCTAAATACTAACCTTTCCTGTCAGATACAAAGCCAGTTAATACTCTCTCTCACTATTCAGGGTGTTTCTTTATTAACTCTTTCCTTGTTGAGTAGAAGCCATTAATTTCATAGCCCAATTTAAGACAAATATTCTTAACAGGGCCTGATAAGTTATGTTGGTCTTAAAGTCACCCTTATCTTAAAAGGCCCAATGTTTCCTCAGAACCTACAGCCCTTCCATATGCTATAACTTTCTTTCTGTATTGTCATTTCCAAACCTTGATACAGAAATACATAGAAATGTTTTATAATCAGCAATCAGTCTTTCAAGATTCCAAGCCAATAATTTTCTTGGACAGTCCTTCTAACTTAGACACATGTTCATATATAAAAGAATGAACACCCTTAATGTTTGTTTATAATCCCCAAGAATCATCAGATATGATTACCTGAGAGCAAGACTGGGACAAGTTAGAGCTACATGAATATCTAAATACAAAATAAGATTCTGAATGGTGAGTGTATACCGATTATTAGTGAGAGTAAGTTGGCCGGGCGGTGGTGGCGCACGCCTTTAATCCCAGCACTTGGGAGGCAGAGGCAGGTGAATTTCTGAGTTCGAGGCCAGCCTGGTCTACAGAGTGAGTTCCAGGACAGCCAGGGCTACACAGAGAAACCCTGTCTCAAAAAACCAAAAAAAAAAAAAAAAAGGTAAGTTGGGCATAAAGTAAACCAGCACCGTACTTGAGAATAGCTTCGAGTGCTTCTGGTGACATGACATTTTCAACTTTTCAGAGAATTTGACGTTTAAAGATTAAAAGACGAATTTTACATTTATCATCTTCTTATTATTGATCATAAATACACAGTAATTTCCTTTTTATATGGATTCTGGATTTTCAGACTTTTCTTTAGTTGGATTCTGAAGAGAATGGTGAAAGTAATTAATCTTTGATAAATATATGAAGATAAGTGTGTGGACGTGGTAATGCATGGCGTGTGTCCCCGCACACTAGAAGCGGAGGCAGACAGATCTCTATGAATTTGAAACCAGCCTGGTGTACAAGCAAGTTCCTGACATTCTAGGGAAGAAATCACGGCCTCTTCAATGATGACAGTCATCAACAATCTTTTATTTCAGAACTTATAATTTGGAAAATCCATACAATTTGCCTATGTTGTTTTGAAGGGTAGTTCCAATAAAATCAGTTATATAATTTAAATTAGGTAAAGATCTCCCATTTATTCCCTAAAATTATAAACTAGGGTCACTTAATTTCATATTTTAACAAATAAAACAAGGCCATATCTTCAGGGAAAATATAAATTTGTAAAAAGGCCTTGTACAAAATTTCATCATGACAAGACAATTGAAATGCTTTGCCAGCATTGTGGCTAGAATTAATCCAATGAAAGAACGGTAATATACGTGCTTATTGGAAAATAAAACATTTATTTATTTAGTTACATGTTCTGTTAACACTTGTGGCTGTTCTGTGTGAATCTCTATGCTGGCCACTAAGGGTGCAAATAAAATGCAAAATGCAAAAAACTAAAAAAAAAAAAAATAAAAGGCTTCTGCTTCTAAGGAGCTAGTGCATGTGACGGGCACACAAACTGTAAAATTTGAAAATAGTATTAAAATCATTGAAATCATTTTTTCATAATTTTTTAATTTTTTAAAATTTTTTAAAAATTATTTTATTATTTACATTCCAGTCATTGTCCTACCCCAGTCCCCTCTCCCACAGTTACTTATCCCATTCTTCTACCCCTTTGCTCCCTAGAGGTTGTCCCTCTCCAACAGACTCCCCCTTCCCTGGGTCCTCAAGTCTCTGGAGGGTTAGGCTCATCTTTTCCCACTGAGGCCAGATCAGGCAGTCCTCTGCTATATATGTTCTGGGGGCCTTGGACCAGCCCCAGTATGCCGCCTAATTGGTGGCTTAGTGTCTGGGAGCTCTTAGGTGTCAGGGTTAGTTGAGACTGATCGTCTTCCTATGTGGTAGCCCTCCCCTTTAACTTATTCAATTCTTCCCCTAAATCAACCATAGGGTTCCCTGACTTTAGTCCAATGGTTGAGTGTAAGTATCTGAATCTGTCTCAGTCATCTGCTGGTAGGGCCTCTCAGAGGACAGCCATGCTAGGCTCCTGTCTGTAAGCACATCATCATAGCACCAGTAGTACTGTAAGGTCTTGGTGCAAGCCCCCTGACCTCCACCAATGAGATGGATCCCAAGTTGAGCTAGTCACTGGACGGCCATTCCTTCAGTCTCTTCTCCATTTTTTTGGCCCTGTAGTTCTTTTAGACAGAAACAATCCTAGGTCAGAAATTTTGACTGTGAGTTGGTAACCCACTCCCTTCACTTGAAGCCCTGTTGGTCTACAGGAGGTGAACTCTTCGAGTTTCCTCTCCCTATTTTCTGGGTATTTTGGCTAAGATCACCCCTAATGAGTCCTGAGTGTCTCTCACCTCCCAGGTCTCTGGTACTTTCTAGAGGGTATCCCTTCCCCCCACCTCCAAGAGGCTGCATATTTCTATTCATTCTCCTGGTCCTCTGGACTTCTCTCCAATCTCCTCCCCCATACCTAATCCTGCTCCCCTTCTCCCCTCCCCTTCTCCCAAGCAGGTCCCTCCCTCCCTCTGCTGCCCTCCAGTGATTATTTTCTTTCCCTTTCAAAGTGGAAAAGAAAACTTCTCACTTGGGCCTTTCTGCTTGTTAAACTTCTTACAGTCTGTGGTCTGTATCCTAGGTATTCTGTACTTTTTGGCTAATCATCTTAATTAAGTACTACGACATCTCTGAATGCATGCATCATAAGAAAATAACAGTGTATTAAGTTTACACTTTGGGGATTTTTTCTTTAGACTAAATATATAACACAACTCTCACATAGTTGTAGGCAGTTAAACTGTCTTTAACAAAACTAACAAATTTTGATAAATAAAATCATCATCATGTCAGGTTAAAGATGTATAAAAGTAAGCGAGATATCTTTAATATAATTATTGTTACAATAAACAGTCATTAAAAAAAAAGTAGAGGTAAATTGTGCCTCCTCCACTCTTGAATTAAAATAAAACATTTTTTGAACAATAGAAAAATGGGGATAGCCAAAAGATTTTACCGCTGAATGAGTGTTAAAGACTATCTGAAGTAATGATGCAGAATCTAAAAATGCCCTAAGTACAAAATGATGTAGTTATTGATCATTTGTGTGTTCTATAAAAGAGGAGACTACTGACCAGTGTTTTTGCTATCCCTAGAGTAGTTTAACAGCATAGATAATGCAGGATTGGTCTCAAGAACAAGGAAATAGATGTGAATGTTTCAAAAAAAATAAATGTGTGAGAAATCATTCAATGAGCAAGTTCAGAATTACCCCTATGCTATTAGACTCAGCATTTGTGCCTAAGTTGAGGAAGGATACTGAGGGACAGTGGAAAAATCACAGAACAATCTACTGTTATTATTAAATTCATTGAAAAAATGATAAAAATAAGAACAAAACAATTGTGGAAGTGGCATTGCTTTATGTCTAATTAGGAGTGACTCTCAGGAATTACATTTTAGGGTGGAAATAAATCAAAACAATATTTTTTTAACCTAAATATTTATATACATGATAGAGTTTTTAAGTTATATAAAACTTTTGAGTTACAATAGGAAGGATGAAAATGTCTTCTGCATTCTAACAATCCTTCCAAAACTAGCATAGATAATAATCATGGATGAAAGTCTCACATTCTGAGACCCACAGAGCTATTAACAAGCTCTTAGCTTAGTTGAATGACAATCCATGGATAACTGCCAATTATTGAAACATATGTATGTTGACTATAAGTTCAAATTCACACCAGCACATGTAATGATAGAGCTTATTTTAAGGTCACTCTTCTCTTCTTGATCTTACTGCTTTGTCCCCTAACACCTTCCTCATCCCTGCCTCTCTCTCCACATGCTCATGGAAGCCTCTACTACTTCTCTCTCTTTCTCTCTCTCTCTCTGTCTCTCTCTGTCTCTGTCTCTCTCTGTCTCTCTTTCTCTCTCTCTGTCTCTCTGTCTGTCTCTCTGTCTCTCTCTCTCTGTCTCTCTCTCTCTCTGCTTTTCTCTGCCTCTACTACCATCTTAACTCCTCTCCCCATGCCCTGAATAAACTCTATTCTATAACATTGCTGCTGGTCCCTCAGGGGGAAGGGATGCTTCAGCATCAGCCCACTGAACACCCCTTTCCCCCACACCTCACCACACACCCACCAAAACATATCTCCCCTCTCTTTATCTTTTTACAAACACATCGTTTTATTAAACAGAAGTGATTATCTTGTGATATTTTAATTCAGTTAATTGTAATTTTTTTTCCAAATTTTAGTAAGCCAACACAAACCAATTTTTACATGGGTTTTGAATAAAGTAAAGACACTGTGTTGTCCATGAAAATACATTGGTGATTTGTTGATAAAAATGTTTTGAATTCTTTTTAAATTTTATGCTTTTTCATGTTATAATTAAGAAATTAAAATTAGTATATTTGAGGTGATGATTAGATGTATACACATATTTGAAAGGACTACCACAATTAAGTCAATTAACACACGTATTACCTCACAGTCTCTATTTCAGACCGTAGTAGGGGAAAAACACTGATTTATTTTCTTCCAAATTTCAATAATTTATGCTGAAAGAGCTTCCTTCTCTCTCATCACGATGGTCCCCATTTGTTGGCATATGCCCTCTTATTCATGAGGACCCTTGCTGGCTAGTTGATCATCTCCATCTGGAAGCTGGGGCCTCTTCAGCTGCTGAGGCAAAAGAAGTGCTCTGAAGAGTCTGGTAGCAGCAAGTAAATTCCTCCTCATGTCTGCTCACAACCCATTATCCAGAAATAGTCACATGAGCCAGAGGAGGAGAAATCAGATGTAGATGAACACTAGTGGATGTCTGTCAGCATGACCTTGGATCATAAAGTGAGCAGTGGAATAACATGATGCCATAATTCCCCATAGTTAGAGTTCCTGAAATTAATTTCTATCCTTTGACAGAAATGACAAGATCAAGGAATAAAACCCCTTTAGAGTTTGCTTGCAACATTTAAAGAGCTGACAGCCTGAATGGCAGCCAGCAGAAACCTTCCTTACACCGTTAAAATTTAGGTGCATCAGAAAGAGAAAGAAGTAATAGCCTTCATCTCAAAACAGAGAGAAAGAAAAAAACACAGCAGCACACTTTCTTTTGAATTGTTTTCTTCTAGTAGCAACATTTTAAAGACTCCTCAGGTCCAGTTAATACTTCAGACATGCAGAGCCATGTTTTGTTCTTGTATTTTATAATCTCAAAAATTGAGCAAGGAGAAAGTTCATTATCACCCTGAACTTTGGAAATTAGTGGGAGTAGCTATGTAATGATTTGAGTAATTTCACACCTTAGAATTGAAAATAACAGTGGAGTTTTGTGGGAAGAGGGCTAGTTCCAGAGTCCAATGTCCTTCATCTGGTTCTTGAAGAAGCTAGCTGTAAAAACAGTGCAAAAATTAATATCTGCTTGCAATCATGAAGGACCTGTAATTTTAATCTTATGGGAGTCTTCTTTGAGTTACAAAATATCAAAATTAAATAAGTAGGTTAGAATTGTAGCTGTCATCACAAATGTATGAGTGGTTGTGCTACTTATTCTTACGTGGAGTTGACACAGAAGACAGTCGTTTGAGAAGAGGATCCTCAACTGAGAAAATGCCCCTGCCAAATTGACCTGTGAGCAAAACTGTAGGGCATTTCTTTTTGATTGGTTGATGACTGATGGGGAAGGGCCCATCTCACTGTGAGAGCTGCTGCCCAGGGCAGGTGATCCCAGGTTCCATAAGAACTCAAGCTGAGCAAAATACAGGGAGCAAGCTATTAATCAGCACTCCTCCGTGGCCTCTTCATCAGTTCCTGCTTCCAGGTTCCTTCCTGTGTTCCTGCCCTGTATTCCTTTCCCTGATTTCCTTCAATGGACAACAAATTCTAAGATAAAATAAACATTGTTTTTCTTAACACAACAGCAACAGACACCGAGAACAACAGTATAAGAGAATGTAAGGACAAATCAAATTCTGTGCACAGTGATGTTTGGTACTTTGGCATGGATGGAAGGCACTGCCTTAGGTAAACTTATATAATCTATGGTCATTCTCCAGGAGCTAGCTTGTTTCCTTGTCCTAGGACACTTGCATGAGACACTGTACACCATCGTCTCCAGAGGGAATAGTAGAGCTGCCTTAAATTGCTTGGCCTGACACAGGAGTAAGGGGGAGCAGTACCTCTCTTCCTTTTACCACTTGAATTAGTTTCTTGGATCTGACAGGCTCTGGACTGCGGCCACTGTCATTGTCATTGACTCTCCCTCAGTAGCACCTCCCTGTTGTGAGTGGTCCAGGTCTGGGAGGTTCTGGGGTAGACTGCAGCTACCCTGATTATCTTTCCTTTCCTCTCATTGCTTCTGTGGAAGCCTCAGGCTAAGTTAACAGTTTCTATCTTCAGCATACTTTCTTGTTAAGAAAATACATAAGTTTGTTCTAGGGAAATGACGGCCGACCCCAGGACAAGATCAGTCTTTTGATTTGCGCTGTTTCGTTGTTAACGCCTTCTGCGAACTGGTGCTCAGTATTTCAAGCCTTTTGTAAGCTCACTAGCCCTGCCCTTGGCTCTTTGTCACTTTATTCCTTAGACACTCCGGCTGGACATGGATCTTTTCATATTTGACTTCAGGTGACAAAGAGTCATTTTTCAGTTTTATCCTTGTTTTTAAATATCCTTAAGACAATTTCATATTCATATGCTGGTCTAGATAATTCAGGTGTCAACACCTATTTTACTTTGTGAAGAACATTTCCCACCTGGGGCTCAACAGAACCACTAAAGGTCCATATAAGTCTCAAAATTCCTGATAAATCCAATTAAAAATAAAAGCAAAAACAAACAAACAAAACCCTCTCCTGTATCTTTCCTTTTACCCCAGCGAACTTAAAAAAAGCACAGCTTTTCCTATTACCAGTAATGCTGGCTTTCCTTTACTGATATTTAAGGGGAATCTCAGAAGGAGATAGCCAGATATTCCTAGTGGCTCTGATAAGCCAGACTGTGAGGACCGATTTCTCCCATATTGTCTCAGGTTACACAGTCTTTGCTTTAAGGATGGATGGGTTATATTGGCTATATTGCTCAACTTTTCTACCCCCAAAGCAGATCCCAAGATTTGTTTTAATCCAAAAAGATTTTCATGGAAAGATATCCTACATGACTGACAAGATGAGACCTAGTGCATTCAAATGGATGTAGTCTGCATATTTGCCTCCAGCATCTAGCCTGAAGGTTTTTTTTTTTTTTTTAACAATGTGCTGTGTTTATGAGACTCCTATGGTTTTCCCCCCAAAGCTAAATTTGATCAAATAAGGGCATAATTCAATGAAATAAAAGAAACTATTAATTTTAATTGAAAATGTAGTTGTTCATAGAATATATTCTGAGTACAGTTTTTTTTTCTCCAGCTTCTTCCAGATCCTCTTCCGACATTTCGCACACCCAGATCTTTGCTTTTTTCTCCTTCTCATTAAAACACAAATTGGTATCTAAAAAAATGAAGTAATATAAAATAAATTATGATAAAATAAAAGGAAACCAGAATAGGATGTGGCAACCAAACTACCAGGAGAAAAATAGCCAGAGAAAAAGCACAAGATACAAGAGTAAATGCAGAAGACATATACATTTGAACACACAGAAATGCCATAGAAACGCAACACAGGAAACCAATATATACAAAAGGCCTGTAAGGAAAAATAAAAAGAAAGACAGAAAAAAATTAATGCTCGGACAAATGACTGTAAGACCAGAACCTCCAAAAATGTCATTGAGCTCACTTTGTGTTGGCCATCTACTGCTGGGCATGGAGTCTGTCCGTAAGTGTGCTTTGTATACATAGTGAGATGTCACTGGAGAAAACATTTTTTTTTGTAAGCACTATCAATTAGACATAGCTTCTGCATTAGAGATGGGTCTTATGTCCACTTTCCCTCTCATTGCTGTGACCCCCCCTTCTGGCTTAGATCTGTGTAGGGACTGTGAAAGTTGCCACAGTATCTGTGAGTTCAAAAGAAACTATTAATTTATTAAGTTTATATTTGTACTGCACAAATATCTGATCAATAATACAAAGCAATATATTCATGCTGCCTGATATCAAGCTGTTATTCCAATTCAAGCTAGTAAGCTGAAAAACAGGTTTTAAAAACTTTTAGTGTTGTATAGTAACTTTTAACCCAAACAGATCATTTCTGGAATATAAATCACATTTTTGTATCTAAGTGTTAGCCAAAAACTTGTATGTGCCATTTCAATCTCCCGTCCAGCCAGCGAGTGGGCTATCTCTTGAAAGAACGTGTTTCACAATAACTTCTAAAAAAGAAAAAGTTAGTCCAGTGATGAGTAACACCATATAATCAGCCTAATATGGGCAAAAGTCAGCCTGGCTCTGGCTCTTTCCTCTCAACTGGATCCATTTATTTTTCTCATGTTTTATTCAATATGAGTTTGTTAAAACGTATGTTTGCAAGATATGCTCCTAGGAGCTAGAAATAGAGAAGAGGAGGAGACAAGGAGTGAGTGTGACTTTGACGGACTCTAAAATGTTCAAGTCCCTGAGAGGGGATGACTGTCCCAGGTCCCAAATTGTTCTACACAATGGAAGGGCATGTTTGCAAGCAGATGACTACCGTGTTTAGAAGAATATTTCAGGTACAAACTCAAAAGCCCAGGTAGATTCCACTAAACCAGCATAGCCTTCAACTTTAAAGGTCCTTATCCCCAGTGGGAAGTGTATTCCTCACCCCTCATCAAGGAAACTTCACTTTGCAATGGATTTACAGAAAAGCAAAACCAATTAAGTTGTGGTGTTATGGAGCCTGGTCCCAATAGATACATATATAAAACAACTTCTATAGCTAAGACTCAGGCAGCACTGTTGAGAATGGAGCAGAAACAGTAAGAGCCAGGGGATCAGGGAGTTTTCTGTGGGACTATGTCTCCTAATAGTGTCAAAAGCTACAGCCATATATCTCACAAACATAGCTGCCGAAACACAAGCTCAACAAACTCAATGACTTGTCAAACTGGATGAGGAAAAGACCATGAGGCCTCACCCGACAACCAAGAATGCTGGGAATAGGAGAAACCCTCTTCCCCAAAGAAGAGCATTCTCGTTGGTTATCCAATCGTCAGTCTTGAAAATATATAAGTAAAATTACACAGATCAGTCAGGTTATATTAGGAATATATGTGTTTACACATTTATGTATATAATAACAATTAATTAAAAGAGGCTATAGATTTGAAAGAGAGCAAGGGTGTGTAGGTAGAAGAGGGAAGAGAGAAAGGTGTAATTATAATCTCAACAACAATGATGATGGCGGTGGTGGATGATGGTGATGATGATGATGATGATGGTGAGCTCAGGTAGAAGAAAGAAGTAGATACAGTGCTGTGGAATGGGACGATGGAAAGGTCTGAAGAACACATTCTGTTTAGCTCTGGTTAGAACAGGTTAGAACTGGTTAGATCTTGGAATGAAGAAAAGGCCTGAAGGCTATATTCTGAAGGGCCTGATAGGTCAGAACGACAACTATAGATCCTCTTTCTGTTGGACTTGTTGACCGTTGGAGGTTTGGAAGTAAGAGAAAATGAAATAGATAAAAGTGTTTGGAGAACCACACTGTCTACAGCTGAAGAACAGACTAGGACACTTCAGTGTACAAGCAGAGCTGGTAGAGACAACTGCAAGCAAGCCAGAGGCCTATCTTCTTCTACCAAAGTCATCCAATGGCTGTTACTTGCGTGGTAGACTGCATTATAAAATGATCAAAGACTGGAGAGTCCCATTTGGTATAACTAAATTTTGTGTCTGATTACTTGTTCACTGCTCCGTAAAGAAGTTTACAAGTTCCCAAACCTTCAAAGTCTTGATTCCACTTTCCAGTAAAACACAACGGTGCATGACTTCTCCACAGGTTATCTTGCAGGGTCAAAGGAAGTGGTGTGTAATAAAAGCATTGGGTAGGCCAGAAATTTCAAAGCTCTGTGTTGTAAGGTGCCAGGCATTATTTTCCATGATTATTGGACCTGATTTCATTCTCAGCTAAATCTTCTTATTTTCTCTATATTGGTCAAGGAAAAACAAGCAACAAGCTGAACCACAGGAAATCATATTACTTAGTCCTCCAACTAAAGTAGGTGGAATCTAATGATCACTTCATAGTTTTTTCCGTTAGAAAACAGATTTTTTTCTATGAAACTCAGAAGGCACAAAATTGACTGATTTGGAATACAAACAGCTGTTGGGATAACATTTAAAAATACTTTCTGTAAAATGTCATCTATTATTTTGAAAACTTGGGTGGTTAATTTGACCATATAGAACATTACAGTGGTATCTCAGACCTCCTATTAAAACAATCCCCAAAGCAAAAAGAAATGTCCTCTAATTTGTAGAAGTTAATCAGCAACTTTACAATGAAATGAATAGCAATAACGCATCACCATCAGTCTCCCTAGAGTGAAATTCATACCCAAGAAGGTGTCTCTGAGGTCTTTCCATTTTACCGTCTTCTTGTCAAATCTCTTTGTTCTCAGTGTATTTTATATGCTAAAGCTCACAACTGAAACTACTTGTTGGGAGTGTCTAGCATTTAGTCCACTAGGGATAGTATCTTTGCTCCATTATTTAATTGATTCCTCAGTTTTACTCCAAGCACCACACTTAGATCTTGTGACAGTTTCCTGAGAGATTAATTCACAGGAAAAAATTTTTTTCTTTTCAAGAGCAGACATTGGGTGAACAGCGAAAAAAATCAGTTTTAAAGACATTGTTCTTAACTAGGAAGAGCAACAGATGTTAACTCTGTGATATTTAAGACAAAGTATGTAGGTGGTTCGATACTTGAGCTCCAGTTCAGGATCATCCTGAGAAATATGCCAAGAGTTTAAACAGGAGGGGGTGGGGGAAGGTGCTCTTTACTGTCATCAAGATTTACTCAGGGGAGCAATAAAACATATCATTTAGAATTATAAGTAGCATTTACAGACATTTAGATTTTGTAAATGTTTTGTATACTATTCATGTTTTAAAAAATAGGGATGAAGGTTAATATTTGTTGAGCAAGCACAAGGAGTGGAGATTAATTCCCAGAGCTCATGTAAAAACCAAACACAGAGTGCTTGTACTCTCAGGCCTGGGAGCAGAGGTAGACAGAACCTTGGCGTTTACTGGACATCCTAGCAAAATCAATCAGCTCCAGGTCCCAGTGAAAGGTGAAAGACCCACATCTCAATTTGAAAAATAATATAAACAGTGCCTGAAGAGTCATACTGAGGCTAACCTCTGGCCTCCATTCACAAGCGCACACATACACATGGAAAGCACACATACATAGTACAAATTCTATAAAATAATAATAATAATAATAATAATAATAATAATAATAATAATAAGCATAGGTTTGGTGCAGAGACCAGGTTACTAACACACTGTGGAGCCCACACATTAATCTCCATCTCTTAACTTTCACTCTAAACTTCTCCCATTGACTCATACTTTCCTAGGAAAGTAATAGAGCGTCGTAAATATTATTTATTTTCTTGGATATAGATCTGTGTGGTCAGCATTTTAAAGCTTTAATATGTGAGTTCGCATAAATAGGTGACAGAAAAAGTATTTTTCCTTGTTTTTGCTACACAGTACTTTAAGACTTTAATTTAGCATTTGGAAATTTTCTTGAGTTGTATTTAATTTATGTGTATGAATGTCTGCCTGCTTGTATGTCTATGCACCATGTGCATGCTTAGTGCCTTCAGAAGCCATAATAATGCATTGGGTCCCCTGGAACCAGAGTTTCATGTGGCTGTTGGAAACTGAACCCCAGTCTTTTACAAGAACAGGAGCTCATAACTGCTGAGCCCAAATTTGCCATTTTTTTAACTTAAAAAATCGCACTGATTCTGATGCACACACAAGCGTGAAATAATGATGTATTCTTTCTCATGGTGTGTTTATATATCCGTAACTCAAAGGCATTCATATTATTTTTATTCAAAGAGACCCCCATTATCCAAGTTTATGAAAAGTGGTCAGCCTGAAGAATGAATGTGCCAGAGTAAATAACAATAAATTTGAGATACACAGGTTCTATTCTTATAACTCATTAGAACCAACACACAACATGCAAACAAATAAGTGGATAAAATAGATTATGATTGATAGATAAAAAGATCATAGGTGATGATTGGTAGGCACCTATGTCAAATAAATGAGAGATAGATAGGTAGACAGATAGAGTCCTTAAACTAAATTGCATGTACAATATTAGATACAAATTTACTATATCTGTATTTCCAGAAAACTTTACAACTATTGAAAAATAAGATCCTTTACAACCTTCTAGGTTAATAAAATAGTAGTCTCCATTATTTATCAAACATTCTCAAGTAATATGCCAAATAACTTGGAAGATCAATCCCCACAATCTTACAGTATGTGACAGACACCTGCCTTTCTGATTTGGAAGCTATCCTCTTAAATACATGTCTTTTATATTTTTTTCTGAAATCAGAATAAGATGCTTCCCTCTAGGTTCTGTAATTATGTTGATACAATAGATCCCACAGACCCACTATCTGGATCCTGGTGACACTCTTATTCCATGATTCTTGTCTCCACCCTCCCCACATCCCTGGCTGGGCTTCCATCACTGGGTCTTGGGCTTTGAGTGTGCTGGGAAACCACTCCCTCCCAGCCTATGGCCCTCACTCTCCTTGTCTTCCGTCTCTATTAAAGCACTACTTTCAAATGCTTCATGAGAAAGTGAAATTTACACAACAGAGAGGAACCAGCTTGTTTAGAAATGTTCTTTTCGTTAGGTCTTATTTGGAATTTTGGGTGTGGCTAATAGAACCCTGCAGGATTCTAGTCAATTTGAAAAAATATTATTAAAATAACTACCATTTATTTTGAGTTGTATGCTGTGCCACTTCCTTTCAAATATTTGGCCTTTTGCGTATCATTTAATTCATAAAATAATGCCACAGGGCAGGTAATGGTGAACTCCACTTAACACATGGGAAGGGTTACAGTAAAAATTACTTACCTTTGTTTTATATATATAAAGAATCAATATATGAACCCAAGAAGCTTGGCACCAATGATTTGTTGCTCAGCAGCTGATCACAACTGTTAGTGATACAGATTAAATTCAAGTTCAAGGGCTGGTGTTATATGCCTTTAATAGCAGCACTCTGGAGACAGAGGCAGGCAGGTATCCATTAATTCCAGACAAACCTGGTCTTCCAGGAAGATAACCAGTTCTAGGCTAGGCAGAGCTACCAAGTGAGATCCTGTCTCAAACAAAACAAAGCAGACAAAGAAGCAAAAGACTCACATTCAAATGGCATTTAGTTAATTGTTTGTTATTTTCTGTTATTATTTACCTCTTTACAAAGCAACTTAACTCACATGTTAGCTAAACATCCCATTTGGAAAGATTGAATTATAAAAGATATTTACTGGCACATGTCTCATTGTAGTAGTCCTGTAAAAGTTGGTATGTGATGCCATGTTCTGTGACACTATTCCTGGAGAGAGTTGACTGAACCAAGAGGAATTCAGTGGCAAACCTAAGTAAGGATACTCCCTGTCCTGGTTTGCTCTCTATGTAATAAGCACCTGTGGTAAAACACTAGGACCAAAAGCAATTTGAGGAGGTAAGGGTTTATCTAGAGTAGACATATCACAAACCATCATTGAAAGAAGTCAGAGTAGAAACTCAAGGCAGGAGCCTGGGGGCAGAAATAGAAGCAGAGAACATGGAGGACTGATGCTCACTGGCTTACTCTCCATGGCTTATTTCTTTCACAACCCAGCACTACTTTCCCAGACTTGGCACCATTTACTGTGATCTGGCTCCTCTCACATTAAACACTACTCAATAAAATGCCCCCACAGACTTGCCTATAGGCCAATCTGATGGAGGCATTGTCCCAGTTGAAGTGCCTCTTCCCAGGAGACACTAGCTGTATCAAGTTGACAAAAACAAGCACAGCACCAAAGTCCAACTTGGTGAGCCAATGTATTTTATTTGAGTTATTTACAGAAATGTGGGTGAGGGGTTGACCTGGTCCATTCAGGTCAGTTAACAGGGTCTAGCAAGAGAGAGAGAGTAGGGATGGAGGGGCAAGAAACCCGAAGAATGGAGACAAGATAGAGAGTCTTTTCAAGTCTCATTTATTGAAAGAAAATCATGGGTATATATAAGCACAAGCAGGGAAATGAGCTGAAGTCACTTTACCATGTGTACCTTACAGCTGGGGGCACTAAACAACAAAACAAGATATGTGAGAAAAACAAGATGTTTATCAGAGTGTGCTCAGCTGTTGTAGGCTGTTGAAAACAAGTCTCTTGTCAGGGTATATGACTCAAGCTGACTGCAAAGATGATAGCCGCTTTCTGCTAGGACTTGGTTCCTAGCAAGGGGTTACTTGACAGAAGTAAGAAATAATTCAAAGACATCATCACCAAAGCCTGCTTGAGTGTAGGTGACATTTCTTAAAAGCTGGAACCTACAGGGCCCTGCATACCCTGCATTCTGGTTGGATCGTGTCCTTGGCAGGTAACTCATTTGTTCTGAGCCTGTTTCAGACAGCTCTGCTAGTCTCTGCTTCTTCTAGGAAATTTAGCTTGTCTGAGAGTATCTCTTAGCAATCCTTATGACTTATATAAGCTTGCCTGGGGCAGGCAGGGCGGGGGAGTCTAATATATCTGGTCAGTTTCAGGGAATTCCTGAAGGAAATGAGTTCTTTATTTCCTGAGCTTCCTCTGCAGGGTAAACGATTTACTTCTTAGAACATCCTGTTGTTTTATCACCCTTTGAACATCTTGTGTCTTCTATCGCTTCCTGCTTAGAATAGCCTTTTGTTTTTATCTTTTTTTTTAAATAAAAATTATACCGTAAGTCTTAAAAAGGTTGTGTGTAAGATGGAAGGTTGTAATGTCCTAGGAAACTATTACAAAACATGCTACTCAATCCTGTCCTGCCTCATCTCCACTGCAGCACTTTCTCAGTGCCATTTACAAACTCATTTTCTCCCTGGTGCTCTGTAAATGTTTATAGCCCACAAGTTTTTAGACTCAGGATGACTCTCCATCAATTTCCCAATGATAGGAGCCACTAATCATCTGTGCATACCAGTGATATTGAGCGTTTTGTCCAGACAAGCTCTGCATTGGCATGTATCACTATCTTCTTGGGCCATAAGAGAAACATGAAAGAATTAAACTTCTCAAATTTTCTCCCTGTCTGAATTACAACTTATTTATTTTAGCCTCATACCTTATCATATCACACCAAAGAAAAGTCTCCAGAATACACTTCCTCTCCCATGCTTCATGTTCTTTAAACCATTCATCCTGTAGACCTGACTTGATTTTTATTGCTAATATACTTTATGACTTCATATTTATATTGTTAGGCTGGCCCAAGTCTGTGGCCAAGCGAGAACCATTACTGGTGGGTAGGAAGCCTGCACTTTCTGAACATCTCAGAAATCTGACCTAAGACCATTGAACTCTGTTATCTTAACCCCCAAAGCATCTCATTATGTTAATGACCAGTGGTCCTCTCTTTAAAAATTCTGTTTATTAAAGTTTCTATGTAATAATTTCATTTCCCCTTAGTGTGCTATACCACTCTCCCACCCAACTTAAACCATACTATGGAAAACCAAACTCCCCTTTGGTGCTGCTGCCCTGCCTTCTTTTAGAGACAGCTGGGTAGTCCATACCTCCATAAAGCTTCATTATTTCACCTCAGTGCAGTTCAAGTGGTCTTGTTGTCCCATAAACCTTATACACATATAAGCTACCATGATAAATACCTAATTGGTACTCTGATCATTTTTTCTGGACCTTTATACATTTTTCCCCTTTGAAGCTATCTCTTTCCCAAGCTAGTTTGGTGTTGTACATTTTTCAGGAACAGATACTTTTATAGTGACATCTATCTACTGGCACAGAATCTTTTATTATCAGAGTATTTCATACATGAATACAATGTATTTTATCATATTTACCCCCTCCTTTTGCCTTGCACCTTCCCCCAGAAGGTCCTTCACCTTCTGCCACCTTCTCCTAGCCACTCAATTTCACCTTTTAATTATTTGTTTTTGATTGTTTGCTTTTACCCACAGAATCCAGTTGGTGCTGCCCTAAGGTCCACTGTCACAGGATCATCTGCTAGTACATATAGACTTATCAGTGCCCACTTTGCTAAAGAAAAGTGATTTCCTCGTCATTTATACCTCTTCTGCTAGGACTGAGACTTTGGGAACTCCTTCCTGCTACATTCTGGAAATTTTAACTTGCTTACTTAGTGAAGGTCTCACATAGTAGACCACAGATACTGCATGTATGTATGTATGTATGTATGTATGTATGTATGTATGTATGTATGTATGCATAGTTCATTTATGTAAAAGCCATGACATGCTGAGGACACCATATCATAGCAGTCCTCCTGATCTTCTGTCTCTTACATTTTTCCAGTCCAGCTTCTTAATGTTCTTTAAGTTCTGTGGGAGGATGTTTACAAGAATATCCCAATATGGCTGAGCTCACAGTCACATTTTTTTCTCAACATATGAACAGTACTATGTCTCTGCATTAGCCACCACCTACTGTGTTAAGAAACTTTGCTGACCAACATTGGTAATAATACAAATCTATGGATATAAACACAGGTATGTAGAAAGTAGTTTGGTGACCTGATCATTTAGAAAATCTTTGCCAATGGGTTCCTCAAAGGGTCTTTGACTTAAGTTTCCACTTGAGTGATACATGGCATTGGAAATGAGCCTTTGTAAAAACATCGGTAAACATTTTGGTGCATAATAGGTATTTCACAAATGTAGAACTAATTACTGTTCAAAGGCAGAGAATAGTGATAAGATTTGCATGGCATTGTTTTAATATCTGTCTCTGAAAAGGACAATTTCAACTATAACAAAAGAACTTGAAAACTTGGCATTAGTATAACTAATAATTTATTCATCTGATGGCATAAATGCCATCTTGTAATAAAATTTATATTGTTATAAAGAAAACAGTCTGTAGACACTAATTCTCACAACATGGATCTATTAAAAAAAAGACTAACAATTCAAGGTCAAAAATGCTAAGTGGATTTGGGAAAATAAAAGATACTTTATTGAAAAGAGGACTGGACAATTAACATTGCAGACAAAGAAACTGGTATTTGAATAATAAAATCAGAATATAAGTTTAGAGCAAAGGATGAAAATAAACCTCCAAGGTTTTCTTTTCTTCTTTAGATAATAATGCAGCCATGTTTGATGCCAGCATGTTTGCCAGAATTTGTTTCTATATGTTATTCTGCTTAGGAATTTTATTTATCTTTCAGATGTCAGACAATGTGACTCAAGCTTTGACATGAGTATGAATTATCCAGGGATCCCACTAATAATGTAGACTCAGATTCGCTAGTCTAGAGTGGGGCTCATTTTTCTGCATTGCCAGTAAGCTCCCCTGTGGCTCCAATGCTTTGGAGGTGTGTACCACATATGAGATAAGGGGGGTTTAGAGCAGAGGTTCAAATTCTGGTGTTTTCTGGAATAACCAGGGGATCTTTATAAACTACTGGTGTTTTCTCAGAGTTAATTGGGTTGGGATTTTTCTTCACTTTGGGATTTAAAACTTGCCCAGATTTTTCAGATGCATAGAAAACTTGAAGAACAATAGCTTAGAGAATATTTAAAATGATTACTTAGTTTTTCCCATGCAAACTGGGAATTACAAATACTTGTTTTGCTATTTTGTCTACAAGTATATGAATGGTGTTGTTATGGTGTTATCATATTTATAGTTGATCTATATATTAATGTTTCAGTAAAAGAATGAGGTATAAGTAAATTTATGCTTTTTGATGAAGAAAAATGTATATACTTGGTTAAAATAAACAGTATCATACCATCTCTCCTTTTAAGCTAATGTGCAACAGCATTTAGAAAGAATATCATGAATCCACACATGCACATACACATATGTAGTTACTAACTGACATATTTGTTATCATAGGCAAGATGATCTTAAGTGCTTTACATGTAATTCATACCAACTTTATAAAGTAGATATTGTTGTTCTAAATCTGTCACACTAATGTATATTTGCTAGCAAGAGGCCAAACTAAGACTAATGTAGGAATCGATCAGCCAGTTATGCTCTTACCGGTGGTTCGCTTTGATGCTCTGTCCCAACGAATCTCATGTCACCTCTTCCTGACAGAGCATCTCTTCAAATTCAGCACTTAAAGATAGTAATACACAGTTACATGCAGTAGTTATGTGCAGGAAGGAAAGACTTGCATTGCACCTGCTCTGGGAGTAAGTAGATTGACTCTGGTGGGAATGTTTTCCTGAAATCATCATAGAAAGTTCAGTGGATAATTGGAGTTTGCAAGAGTGGGACTGGTAGAAATCATTTTGGAGATCATTCCTTTTTTAATGCAAACAAGACTTTTTTTTTTCTCTAGCAGTGAAGGTAAACCAAGCTTTGCAATAATTGTATTTAAAACATCAAAGTCCTCCAACATTACAGAAATGATTTCAGTGGTAGATCAGTGCAGGTCTCAGGCCTCATTGGGGAACTTTCCCTATGTAATTAATGGTGATAAACGCGGAAATTCAGAACTGGATAAAGTACAAAGAGAGCATGCAACTGTGGAGATCTCAGTCATAGGTGGGACATTTATATCACCTCTTCCCAGGGCTCAGGCACCACTGCAGAAGGAGAAGAAAGATTGTAAGAGTCAGAGACTGGAGAGAATTAGAACCAAACAGTATCTTCAGAACATGGCAGCCCTAGTGCACTCAGAGCACCTGCAGTCACTAGCATAAGTCCTGAATAAGACTAAAACAGTCACCATTCTAGCATGGAGTGAAAAGGGGACTCATGGGCACCCCATCTGAGGAATTGTGGATAGTTCATACTGCCTCTGGCAAAGGCCGAGTCAGTTTTCTCTAAAGGTGTGACTCTTGGTAGGTAGACCACACTCCAGTGAATGTCACTACGCCCAAAGTATATTGACAGAACAATTGGAGTTGATGGGTTATTAAATTAAAAGAAAAAAGATGCAAATTGGGAAGGTTAAGGGAATGAAAATGGATCTTGGAAGAAGTAAGGGGAGGATTTAGGATGAGTATGATCAAAATATATCGTATAAAATTCGCAAATAATTAATAAAATATTTATTAAAATAGTACAGAATGGGCAGAGCTCAGTGGTAAAGTTCTTGACTACCATGAGAGTCATCTGGGTTCAATTTCCAGCAACACAGTGAAAGCATAAGACAAAATTAAGGTATAAATAATCAAGAACTATTCTGCTTGTTGTTCAGCTTTCTGCTCTATCACTGTATATGTGTGTATGTGCACATATATGTATATGTGTATATTGTATTATGTGTGTGTATGTGTAAGTCTGTGTATATGTATATATTTCCACACACACTCTTACAGAAATATATATTTATATAGAAGAATGTATATATTTAAATAAGAGGACATATTTGAATGTGTAGGGGGGCAGTGGAATATGACAATCTTCTTAAAGTAAATACTGACTGCAAAAACTATAGACCATATATTCTGGTAAACCAGAAGATGGCTGTGTTGAAACTATGAAATGAAAGGTGCCACTGAAGAGGATGAAGAGCATAATTTTACCCCTTATCTCTGTAGCATTTCTCTTCGGAAGCACTCACCTGGACTCTAGAATATAAGTTACTGACTGGAAATCACAGGATATGTTCTCTTTGCCCTTAAATCCACTGGCCGTCAGCTACAAATTTTTCTACTTTGCTTGTCCCCAGGTACTTACTACAAACTTGCTTAAAACAATATTGTGTAGATTCCGATGACTAGGATAGCCCTTGTGATGGATGATAGGAAAGCCTGCCTCTGGGAAAGGATGAAGAACCAATCTTCTGCTCCATCGAAATTTGTGGTGACATTTTTCTTCCTTTTTTTTCTGAGGTTTTTTTTTTACAGAAAAAAATCTATCTTTCTGAAATGCTTCAAATCCCATATCTGACTAGGTTGAGATTGTGAACTTGGAAATGTATGGGTAAGTGTATGTACATGTTATACAATGTGACATGTGTTTATATGAAGATTTCAATGGGGATAGACTTCATTGCATGTTATTAAATGCTTACACGCCTGTGAGTACTACCAGATTTAAGAATCATGACTATGAAAAGCTAACTTCATTTCTGTACTGTTTTACAGAGAAATTAAATGATAAAAAAGCAAAGTGGCTATTTCTGGTAGATATATGTAGATATATCCTATTTTCTCCTTACTTTATGCATTAGATATTAATCTAAATCTTATCATGAAGTCAAGAAAATTAACATCTTTGGTTCAAAGCATTGACAATGATACTAACTAACAACCTTGGAGCAACTTTATTATTTGGTTGATTATTCTGGTGTAATTATAGCCAGATAACTTGAAAGAGGGACCAGTTCAATTGATCTAATTGATTATTCCCCATCATTTTTTATGTATGTAATTTCTTCAAATTTTATTCTGTTCTACCTCAACATTTTTATTCCTGTGGGGGAAAAAAAACATGACAATTGAAAAAGTGCTCATAATCATCCTTAAGCCAAAAAGGCCCCTTCAGTGCACTGAATGCCTGGACCAGTGTGGACACTCAGTATGCTTTAATAATACACAGCAGGAGTTTGCGCTGACATCCCTTAGCTGTGGGAATGCAATTTCAACATATTACTAACAACTGCAGTTGCTCAGAACTATGGGTAAGAAGGGAGACAGACAAATTGCTATTTCAATTAATATCAGCTGTACTTTCTGTTCTCTTCTTTTGAGCAACCAAGAAAAACCAACTGAGGATAAGAAACAATATCTCAACAAAGCTAAACAGAGTCTCTGAAGATGAGCAATGAGTGAAAATTTAAATGTGAAACTATTAATGTAGGCATTTTGAATTAAGTATGTAAAGCAATATTTATATTATTTATAGATATTCTAACACAACACTAATTTATTAGCAGTTTAAAAATAAATTTAAGTATCCTCTTTAAGAGAGTTTGCCAAATTTTGTTTCTTATTTATAAGAACATATCTAGTCATATCTTTGCCAAATTTAGAGCACTAGTTTCAAAACAATGTTGTATACCACCTAAGTAAGCGGATCTGGCTTTCAGGACTTCTGGTTGGAAATCGTTGAGATGATTTGGTAAGTTTGCATTATTTCCCTGTTGTTCTTCACTAACATTTAGGTTCATTAATTTGAGAATGTTTTACCAAAGATTGAAGTTAACAACATTTTATCAAAGGAGGGCCAGTAAAGGGGGAAATCAATTATTTTCTGGTTGGGTTTGAGTCTCCATCACAGGAGGGGATGAGCATCTGGCATGTAAACTGGATCAAATGCTCATAGCTATGGAGATTATAGGCCCTAGGAGAACTTTCTTTTGCTAAGTCAACATGATATCAATCTGCCTTCTAATTGTTTATGATTATAGCTATAAAATAGTATTCCTCTTGGCCCCTGTCAGAGAAGCTTTGCCTTGAAGTGCACAATGAATAATGCAGAGACCAACCCCAATACCTTTCCATAATTAAGCAAAATAAAAATTAATTTGAATCAGGTATTATATTCAGTAAAGTTGCAGCATAGAAAAGTCAATGTACAAGAATCTGTCACATTTCTGTGTGATAACTAAAATACTATTAGAGACTAAAATTAGGAAAATTCCATTTGTAATGACATAAAATCACCATATTACTTCAGAAAAATTAAAAATGTATACAGTGAAAACTGTAAAATACCAATGACAGTAATTAAAGGCACATATAAAGAAATTAATACTGTTAGCAGGTTCATAGTACTTCACATAATTATAGAACCTGATAGGATTTACATATAGGTATTTTTTATCAAAATACTAATATTTTTAAAACAGAAATGGAAACAATAATCACGACAATATGTTTAAACCAATAAAATCGAACCCATAGCTTCTTTGCCAATACAAATGAGTTTCTTTTCATTCTGTTTTTCTGAAGTTGTGTTCATTGAATTTCAAGACACATTCTTTGTTTTCTGCATTCAGTTCCAAATAAATGTATTTTGGTTGTTTATAAGAGTTGAACCTGTATTTAAATAGTATTCTGGGTTAGCACAGAATAGTCAAGGATATTTAAATTTATCCCAATTCACATCTTTATGAATAGACTAAAACTTCAGATAATGGGTTTGGTTTTGTCTTTCAGGAAAAATGTCCAGCATTAATGTTAAATGTTTTGTGTAAGTGAATGGTGTTTTATTTCACAAAATACTTGTCTGACTTCCAAGGCCTAAATGCTATTCACTGCTGTGGTGTGTGGGGGTGGTGGTTATGTATTTTCAACAAGCACCATGCCAGTGACTATTCATTTAAGCAGTAAATAAAAACTTCTTAAGAAAGTTAATTTTTTTATTGGATATTTTATTTACATTTCAGATTTTATCCTCTTACTCCATTTCCCCTCCCCACCCAGGAATCCCCTATCCCATCCCCCCTCCTCCTGCTTCTATGAGGATGTGCCTTCACCTACTCCCCCCACATTTCCACCTCCCCACACTTGAATTCCCCTACACTTGGCGTCTAGCCTTCATGGGACCAAGGATTTCCTCTCCCACATATGCCTGACAAAGCCATCCTCCCCTACATATACAGCTGGAGCCATGGGTCCCTCTCTATGTGCTCCTAGACCCTGGGAGCTCTGGTTAGTTGGTATTGTTGCTCTCCTCATGGGGCCACAAACCCTTTCAGCTCCTTCAGTCTTCTCTCTAACTCCTCCATTGGGAACCCCTTGATAATTCTTAGGTAAATGGATGGAACTAGAAAATATCATCCTGAGTGAGGTAACCCAATCACAAAAGAACACACATGGTATTCACTCACTGATAATCGGATATTAGCCCAGAAATTTGAAATAGCCAAGATTCAAGGAAGACCAATGCATCGGATGGTGGATGATATGGTGGATGCTTCGGTCCTTCTTAGAAGGAGTAACAAAATACTCAAGGGAGCAAATATGGAGACAAAGTGTGGGACAGAAACTGAAGGAGGGGCCGACTGGAGACCATTCCACCTGGGTATCCATCTCATGTGCAGTCACCAAAGGTAGACACTGATGTGGATGTCAGGAAGTGCATGCTGACAGGAGCCTGATATAGCTGTCTCCTTAGAGGTCTGCCAGAGTCTGACACATTTAGAGGTGGATGCTCACAGAAAGTTAAATTTTTAAACAACAGAAATGTTAATTTTATAGTATTAGAAGAAGATAAATGTATTTATTCCTATTCTTAATTTACTTTAACCAAGTGGGTGTTTAGGAAATGCTTATTGTTTTTGAATAGTGTGTGAACATATGAGTGAAAAATGATTCATTCTGTTACTTACTACTGTGTCACAGGGGTAACTATTACTGTTAACCTTTTAGCCTCCCATCACTTAGTCACATTTCAGTTACTATATTGTCATGAAAACTATCGAAATAAACTGCTTTGATTATAGTGTTGCAAAGATAAAATAAGTTAATATATACCAAGAACTTTGGCCTTATTTTGTGTCTCCAACTTGTGTGTGTGTGTGTATGTATATATTCTTGAAATATAAAATTTTTGTCACATTCATTATTACTAAAAATAGATTCTGGTAATATATCTGGGAAGGTTGTGACTGATTTCAAAGACGCTGTGATGATGAATAAAACCAATTAATTATAATAATCCTAGTTAATGTACAGCTCTTTCCCAAACTGCTGTTTGTTATTCTTCTTATGCTAATACTCTTCACAATATTACATAATTACTATGATTCAAAGTCTGGAGTGGTTAACCCAGAAATGAACAATCAAAAATTTAAATTTATCTATTAATGGTTCTTTATTCAAACTCCCAAACACCCAGTGAAATTTCAACACCCAACTTCAAACAATTGACCATTTGGTTATCTTAGGAATTCAAATACTCAGGAATTCAAATACTCAGTAAAATTGAAATAAAGATCTCAGAGCCATTCTATAAGGCTAGTAGTGTTCTGCTGATATCAAAACCAGTTGAACATATGAGAAGAAAGTGACTGAGTAGAGTCTCTTATGAATGCATAAATAAAACCAAAGTGAATACAGTGGGATATTAGAAGGGGTCCATGCCATAAAGCACTGGGAATCATCCAAGGCAAGCAAGACTGCTCAAACACATAAAACGAATCCAAGTGACATGACTTAGTCAAAAAAAAAAAAGTAAAGATACATGATCTCAACAGACATAAACAGCCTGACACTTTCATCATTTAGCAATAGCAACAACAAAAAACAATTCAGAAAATATCATAAGAAGCCACATTGTGGTATTCACAGCAATACCATGTTGTGCTGTGAGAGATGGAAAGTAGGCCCCAGTAAGATCAGGACTAGGAAGGGAGGTGCACAGGAGTTCTAGCTACTATGTTTAGAAAGAAAGAAGTAAATTATCTCTGGGAGATGTACTAATCTCTCTCTCTCTCTCTCTCTCTCTCTCTCTCTCTCTCTCTCTCTTTCTCTCTCACACACACACACACACACACACACACACACACACACGCATGCATGCATGTACACAAAAAAATCACATATACAGATACTGTAGTTAGTGAATCCTTTAACAATGCAGGACATAAGAGCAATATAAGAACACATGTTTCTGTACATTAGAAATGAAAAATAGAAAAACAAAGATAAGGAAATTACAATAGCATCTGAAAGAATAAGAGTTGTGGAACTAAACTTGAATTAAACTATATTTCAATGTAAATAATATAAAATATTATAAAAGTTAATTTTGGGGGGGTGGTTGAGACAGGTTTCTCTATGTAGCCCTGGCTGTCCTGGAACTCACTCTGTAGACCAGGCTGGCCTCGAACTCAGAAATCCACCTGCCTCTGCCTCCCAAGTGCTGGGATTAAAGGCATGCACCACCACTGCCTGGCTTATAAAAGCTAATTTTAAAAGTCTTAAATAAGCTGAAAGAAATTCCGTGTTCCTAGATAAGAAGACTTAAAATGGTCCTATGTTGTAAAATCTATAAAAGTTCTACCAAATCTCCAAATACATTTTATTGTTTAGACATGGACTAGTAGAACCTAAATACCATATGAAAATTTAAAGACTCATTAGTATACAAAACAATGTTAGAAAGAAATTAAAACTGGTAGATTCACACTTAACTAATCGTAAAAATATGTGACAAAGATACAATACTTTAAAGGTTGCAACAACTGACATAGGAGTGGACATAGACGAGCATGGAGACGACAGAAGTTAAACCACATGTCTATGGTTAAGTGATTTTTAGCAGGGTTATCCACATCCTTCAGTGGGAGATGCAAATTCTTTTTGATAAAATGGTCTTGGAATAACTTGATATCTAAACAAGTGACTTTTTATTCATTGCTACAGCATATACAAAATGGACCCAGAATAGATCCAATATCCTAAGAGCTAAATCTATAAAATGTTTAGAATGAAAGGTCTGTAATTATTTATACCAATATACTAGGCAGTGATTTCTAAAATTATGAGATAAAAACCAAACACACCTTTTAAAAAGTGAATTAATTGTACATCAGGTAATACTATAAAGAGTTCAGCAGTGGGAAAATATTTGAAAATTATATATTTGATAAAGAGAGTAATTAACAGGTGTCTTGTCTGCATGCCTAGTGCCCACTGAGTCCAGATCTAATTTCCTGAAATTGGAGTTTCAAATGGTTATGAGCCACAGTCTAGATCTTAGGAAGCAAACTCAGGTCCCCTGGAAGAGCAGCCAATGATTTTGACAGATGAGCCATCTCTTCAGACACTTAGAATTACTACACAAAATAGGAGTTGTATCATTATCCAGGTGGAGAGATAATATCATGGGCTAGGGAAGCCAAGCAACTTGAGTTTGTATCCCCAGCACCAACTAAAACAGCCAAGTACAGTGACACTTGCCTGTAATTCTAGTACTCTGGGACTGAGGTGGGTGATCCTGAGGACTTCCTGGAAAGCCAGGGTAGTCAAAATGACAGTTCTGTGTGCAGTGAAAAGGACAGGAGAAGAATGCTCTGCAAAGAGGAAGTGAGTTCATAGAAGGGCAAATCAAACAAAAAAATTCCCAACTCTATATCCAGAAATAGACATGATCAGTTGCACATACAAGAATTTCTATAATGCTCGCATGAACCAATGTGATATGTATATAATTTTGATTAAATATTCACATTTTGAAAAATAAATTTCTACCTGCATTAAGACTAACACCTGACCAACGAATAACAACCGGTAAAAGGCTGCCTGGAAAAGCAAAAAATATTAATTAGACAACATCCTTGATTATAAACATACAGTGTTATAAAAAGTGTCCTAGAAAATCAAGGTACTGCTGGGCGGTGGTGACGCACGCCTTTAATCCCAGCACTTGGGAGGCAGAGGCAGGTGGATTTCTGAGTTCGAGGCCAGCCTGGTCTACAGAGTGAGTTCCAGGACAGCCAGGGCTACACAGAGAAACCCTGTCTCAAAAAAGCAAAAAAAAAAAAACAAAAAAAAAAAAAAAAAAAAAGAAGAAAAGAAAGAAAGAAAATCCAAGGTAGACTGACTTTACTTAGGCAAGATATTATCTTGCAGAATGAAACAATTCCCCTGCATTTCTACAGTTTAATTTCCATTAAAAAATGGCTAGAAAATGGCTCAGGGATTAATAGTACTTGCTACTCTTGGAGAGGACCTGGGTTTGGTTCCCAGCAACCACATGGAAACTCATAACTGTCTGCAACTTCAGTCCCAAGTGACCCAGGGGTATTTCATGCATTTGGTGCACAGACCTAACTTGCAGGCAAAACACCCTGCACACAAATAAAATAAATTAATATTCAAAAATAATATAAAATGCAAAACTATTGAAACATACAAAATTATATGATTTTGTAATTGTCTTTAGTAAGAATAAGAATGTATTATGTTTACTATAAGAATAAGTAATTGGGCAGTGATATTTTGTTTCTATGCTATGGAACAAGAACCTGTAATGATGGGATGTGGGGTGCAATTGGTCCTTACACATCTGGTCAAGGACTCTAAAGCTTCCTTGCATCCCAGCTTTAAGCAAATTACTCAGACTTTCCATATCTCAGTTTCTGTGTAAATCTGAACAATTCATAAACTTTTCTTTATTAGTTACTTTTCTATTGCTGTAATAAGGCACCATGACCAGGAAATGTACAGAAGAGTTTATTGGGGGAGTCTATGACCATCATTTCAGGGATCATAGAGTGGCAGCTGAGAGTTTACATCTTAATCCACAAGCATGAGGTAGAGAAGACTAATCTGAATTGCATGGGCTTTTGAAACCTTGAAGCCCTTCCCAGTGGCACACCTTCTCCAAAAAGGCTATGTCTTCTAATTCTTCCCAATCCCATCAACTCAGTACTACAAAGTGTGTATTTAAATATACTATGCATAGAGCACCACGCACCTCTCGATTTGAGCCATGAAGGTCGATTTTGTGGATATACATAAAGTTGCTGGCACAGCTTTGGCCTATGTAATCATGGACCTCCATCTGGCACCAGCTGCCTCACACACATTCAGAAGCAGAATATGGCACACATGCCTCCTCCAGATGGCCTTCTTGGCATCATTTTGGAGGACTAGATGTCTCTTCTACTTTTGAATTCAAACCTTCTTAGGTATATCTATACCTCAATGTCTTTGCTCTACTGAATCAAATTTCTCATATGCCCCTGTATGCTTTATCTTTTTGCCACAAAGCTTGATTAAACAGATAAAAATGTCCACATCAGCTCAACACAAGTTAGAGATGTACTGAAATATTTATGTCAAACTATTTTACAATGCAGAATAAGAGGCAAAAAGGAACACGGAGCCTTCTTAGAGATGAGAGAGTATCAAAAGGGTTGGAACAACTTGGCTACAAAATTCGAAAAGACCATCTTGGAAATGAAATGGAAGCTTTCTTCAAGCTGCACAGCTTTTGTAATGCCTAACGTTGCTATGCAAGCTTCTGTGGGAAAAACAAAAACAAAAACAGATGTCTTTTCCAGTTTTGAACCTTGCAACTTGTAACAGCAATTTGTCAGGCAAATGTGCTTACTGATGTATTAGTGGCAAGAATGTTAAGGAGATAACCAAGTGATTTTTTGTTACTCGGAAGTCCACCCTGTAAGAGTGAGTTAAACCTCATGCTGTTATCCTGGTCAAAGGCTCCCCAACCATGGCTGGGGAGGCCATAGACACTAGTAGTAAATTCACTACTTCTATTTTCCTAGATGGCTTTGTTGTCACACTGTCTCCACAATATTCTTATATTAATAACCATAGACTGGTACAGTCTTTACCAGCAAAGCAGCCTTTATCATGAAGCTTCTATTTGCAGTTACCTGCAATTAACAAAAACTTATAGTCAAAATGCTGAGGACATGTGACTGTTATGTTCTCAGCCATGCTTGGGACACACATATCATCCCCTCCAAGACTCAATTAACATCATAGTGGGGAAAAGATCAAAGGAAGTTAAAGATAGAAAGGAAAACTATGAGATGTTGTCTTTTGAACATGACCTGGCCATGACGCTTACGAACTCATGACAGGCTGCGTAGGGTTTGCACAAGATGAACATCATGAAAACATTGAGTCAAAGGTAGGAGAGGAGCATATGGGACCCCACTGAAACCAGGGTATCTAATGGGAATTGAGTGCTGCTGGGAGAAAGGGCATTGTCTTCTGTGACGGTGAGTGGCTCATGCTTCAGTGTATAGCTACATGTTTTTACTTGTATCAATGCCCCTAGTTAATCCAAAATGCAAAGGTGAAAATAGAACAGAAAGCCACGGAATTTGGATAGGAACTTGATGGAGTGTGTGTGTGTGTGTG
>JANHMN010000007.1:80177119-80231425 GCA_030674055.1 Rhabdomys pumilio
GCTCTTGGAAAAGAGGTTATGGCTGTGGCTATGGAGACTAACTGGAGTTGGGTAATACTCAAAAATATAAGAGTTTCTTGAATATATATATCTGTGTGTGTGTGTGTGTGTGTGTGTGTGTGGTGTGTATGTGTACATATATATATATATATATATATATATATATGTACACATACACATGACTGTATAATATATATATATATATATGACTGTATAATAGCCAAAATAGATTAATTAAAAAATACAATAGCAGAGAATAGAAAAATAGAGGTAGAGAGGACACGTGTCACAGTAAATTATGGTAAGTGACCTTCATTGTGTATGGCTGAGTCTTCTCATGTCTGAAGTTATTCTTTTGCAGCAGACTCTCAATGTATCAGCTCATCAGGAGAACTCGTCTCCTCTTTTGTAGATTTCCAGAGCCTGATAACTCAGAACTTTTCAGAACGATTTAGCTCATCGGTATTGTTGTAAGTAAATATATGCTTAAGATCTAGAGATGTCAGCACTCAGTTTGTGTATATAAGCGCTCAGAGATGTCATGCACGCCGCCAGTGATATCATTACTGAGAGTGCTCAGTCTCATTCCAACAGAGAAGAAAAGCAAAACAACTCCAAGTAGCAAGGAGACAAACACAGGCTATGCCTTTGCTCCTCTTCTCAAAACTCTCATTTCATAGAAACAGAAAACAGAAGAGTGGCTTCACAGACTGGAAAGGGCAGAGGTAGGAAAGAGTGGGAAGAGATTGGCTAGCATGTACCAAGTCACACCTGTTTATTTCATAGTATCGAAAAGAATTGGTTTTAAATATACTTACTACAAAGAAATGATATGTTTAGGCTGGGCAGTGGTGGTGCATGCCTTTAATCCCAGCAATTGGGAGGCAGAGGCAGGCAGATTTCTGAGTTTGAGGGCAGCCTGGTCTACAGAGTGAGTTCCAGGACAGCCAGGGCTACACAGAAAAACCCTGTCTCAAAAAAACAAAAAAATAAATAAAAAACAAACAAACAAACAAACAAACAAAAAGATGAGTTTTAGGCAATGAATATGCTAATTATCTAGATTTGATTTGATCATTACATTTTGTATATATATTTACTGACATACCATCCTGTACTGCATAAATATGTCATCACTAGATGTACAGTTAAGCTATTTTTTTATACCTGTTAACATTATTATACATTAACTTAATGTACAGTTAAGCTCAAGAAATAAACTTCAGTCATCTTATTATCTCATAGTAGAAGTCTATATTCATATTCATACTTTCAAGTATCACCCACCTCTAGCCAGATCCCTCTTCTCCTACAGCAGAGTTTTGCTTGTCCCTCCTTTTTGTCTTTCCAAGGCTATCTTTACATTCTTCTCAGTATAGATTTCAAAGTCTGCCTTGCTTCCTCTCACCTTTTTACTTCTCATTTTCCAATTTCCTCTGCTTGAAAGCCACCCACTTTAATGACTAGGTGATCTCCTTTTTGTGTTTAAGGAGACAGCTGAAGGGATGTTCCAGTAACGAGGCAATCCACCCTGGGTTTCTGCTTGCTGACAAATGTATTCCTTCATGATCCCATGGTATGGTGTGCCTTTTCCTTACCCCAGTAATGCAGAGATTTGAAAATCTAACCATTGTTTATCCACCAGAGGACAGACTGATTATTGAGGGTAATCTTACTTCTATTTATGGCCTTAATTTCTAGATAAACTACTGTAAAGGGGGCAAATACTCAGAATCGTTTACTGAAATGGATTCACAAAGTTGTGGTAGGCCTAGAAAAGGATGATAAAATGATTTCATACTAGAAATAAGAAAACAGCAAGTGGCACAGAAAACATTTTTTGATGCCATTAAGAAAGCTATGTAAAACCAATAGGAAATAATAAAAAGCTGGTTCTGTGACTTATTTTACTTATCGTCACTAATTTTTAATATATTCAACTCGAAGGTGTCTAATAAAACTATTCAGAATATTAAAAGATATATTTTACTTTTGTAAAAAGTATTAGTACAAACATATGTATAGCAAAGAATATTTGTGCTGGGAAATCATAATTTACACAGTTTTAGATCAAAAGCAATACAATAATATACTTTAAATTTTTATTTTACACATAAATTTAGATTACTTTCAAAGACAAAATATTGCTTTAAAAAATAATAACTAACTTAGAGGATTTAATGTGGCAACTTTAAGATCAGAAATAATATTGTGACCTGAAACTGTGTTGACACCTTTCTTTATATAGAGAGCAGAAAGTTTTGAAAGTAAATGCTGACCTAAGAAAATTATAAAAGATGTTAACAGGTATAAAAATAATAGGGTCATTATTCATTAATTTAGATTCATTATTTCTCCTGTGCTCATAGAAATGGAAAACATATATTATAAGTGAGATGTTTCAGTGGAATTTTTACAGCATTAGAGTACCACAGACTTTAAGGAAAGTATCTGATAAAGCACAGAGAAGAGGAAATGGAATGTTCATGGGTTAGAGATAAATCTAGGCTTGTTACAACCAAAGGCAGACATTGGAGTAACGTCGTAAAGATATTCTCATTTCTTCCCACTGACAACTGTAACACACAGGAGAAGGAAAAGGAAGACAAAGTATAGAGTGGCTAAATGCTATACGATGACAGCTGATGACAGCTAATGACAATGACTCAGAAATAGCAGATGGAGCCCATTTTTATAGATCACCAATAACGAGGAATCTCCAGACACTAACAAGTATAAATCTAATCAAAGGTGCAACAAGCCTTCACAGTTGAAATGAACAGTGTAGGGAAAAAAAGAGCAAATATTTATAAGTCACAAAAAGACACCAGCTTTCAACATGTACCCTGTTTGTATCCGTGGATTTGAGTGAAGTCCATAAAAAGTCTGCCATCCACTTTCACAGGAGACAACAGTTCTGGAGGAACGGATGATCTTTCGAATGATAACATTAGCATTTAAGTGATCTTAAGACTCCAACAAAATTAAATTTATACATTAGCACATCATTGTTTTATTAGTTCTTTGAGAATTTTGTACTTATGTTGACCCATCCACTCCCATTCCCAACCTTTCTAAGATCAACCTTGCCTTCCGTACCTACTCAACTTTGTGGTCTGTTACTTTTTTATTCCATCAAGGCTAATTTGAGCTCAAATATAAGAATAAGGGACCATCATTGTAGGATAGGCGATTTAACCAGGGGATATACTCTTAGAAAACAAAACAAACAAAAAACAAACACAAAAACAAAAAACGACTCCCCAGGAGCTTACAATTGCCAATAGATCGTCAACTAGGATGGATACTTTGTATCCAGATGCCCTCTGCACGCTGAGGTTTGTTCTGGCTTAGACTTGCACAGGTCCTGAACATGCTGCCAAAACCACTGTAAGTTCATATGTGCAGCTTCTCTACTTTATCCAGAAGACACTGAGTCTTTGCAATCATTGATTGCTTCACTCTTAGGCTCTTTCAGACCCCTCTTCCCAAAATGATCCCTGAGCTGTGGGAGGAGGGCTTGTGGTACAATGTGTTTCTTTTAGGGCTAAACATCTTTATGCAGCCTCTTATTCTCTGCATCTTGGCCAGTTCTGGGTCTCCATGTTAACCATCGTCTACTGCAAACAGACTCCCCTCTGGTGCAGGTTGAGAGATGCATTAGTTAATCTATTACTGTAATAAGTCATTAGGAGTTAGTTTAATACTATATCCACTTAGAATAGTAGATTCGGCTGAGCTTTGTCACATTTGCCCTTAAAAGTGCAAATCCCTATTAAATACAGACTTCAATTAAAAATGGTCCTCTCCTCATTTTTGATAAGGAGTGGCGTGGCAGGCAATGCCTTAACAATTCAACCATTGCCAACTTGGCACATGATAAATACTGCGATGCTATATTAAATATTAGAATATTTGGATGGAATGACTTTTGCAATCGCCTGTCTGAGGCTAGAGTGGCTGGTGATTACTTTTACATTTGCATAAAGACAAGTGAAGAAATGGATCCTCTGCTAACCGTGCATTGACCTTCCTGCCACTTCCACAGGCTTATGCATGCCAGTATAGTAGAGAAATTGCATGTAAAACAAAGGCAAGTGATGGGAAAAGGACATGTGATTCACAAAGAAACAGGCTAAGGTAATTGCCTTTACTCCCCCCTTTCCCGCCCCACTTTTATTTTCCAGCTTCATCTCTCTGTCCCTCAGCTCTAGGGAAGGCTGTGGGCTGCAAGCTAAGTGCTGGAATGACGACTGATTGAGCTGAGGTCAAGGAGAATCTCTGCTCCAGAATCATTGCTGCAACCTCCCTTGCCATTTCCCTAGCTCTTCAGCAGCTTCTCCTGGTGCAAATCCCCTGCAAAGACACAGAAGCGGCAGCCCGAAGTTGCCGGTGCGCAGGGCTCTGGAGGCATTGGCTCAGGAACTTTTCACGTCACTCCCGGCTCCAGAGCCCCTAGTCGCGGCGGCGGCGCAGCCTTTCCCACCGCGGATCCCCGGTGCTCATGGGGCAGGCGGAGACAGGCTTACAGCACTGAGCCGAACCGGACCAGTCCGTGATGTCCAGCATCAAATTGGAGGATTCCCTCCCTCGTCGCAACTGGTCATCTGCCTCGGAGCTGAATGAAACTCAAGAGCCGTTTTTAAACCCCACGGACTATGACGACGAGGAATTCCTGCGGTACCTGTGGAGGGAATACCTACACCCGAAAGAATATGAGTGGGTCCTGATCGCAGGGTATATCATCGTGTTCGTTGTGGCTCTCATCGGGAACGTGCTGGGTGAGTCTGGTCTCGGGCAGCCCTCCAGAAGGGTTGTCACCTCCCCTCTGCCCAGGCTGCAAGGCTGGGAGACCCCTCCCTTCTCCTGGGGTGCAAACAAAGAGGTCGCTGCTCTTGGGTGAGGTTTCTAATTTTTTTTTTTAAGTTTTCTGATTTTACAAACTAGGAGGGAATCTCTAGAACGATTATTCGGTTTGTCTGCAGGGAAAAGAGGGAAACTGTTTCTGTTTGAGAACCTAGAATACAAGCGCAAGGAGAGGGACAAGGACCTCCAGGTGGATTTGCTGAGTGTAGGAGAATCTGTAATGCTTTTGTGCAGGCTGGGTGGGTTTACTGGGGAGGGTTGCACCCGCAGAAACTGATGAAGTCATAAGGCCTTCGGGAGCGCGGTGGCACATCCTTTAGCAAGGAGCCTTAGACTCGGGTCAAGAAGTGGTAATGAAGGGGCAGAGTCGAGGCAGAGGCAGAGGAGCGCGCTCAATCACAAAAGCAGAATTAAACAGAAGCGGTGCCTGGAGCAGCAGAAGGAAGGAGGAGCAGCCTAAAAAGTACCCGGGAGCTCACTCTCACCGTCCATTCAAGCATTCATTCATGCGTACATGCATATATTCATTCATTCAACCAATGCATACCCCTGGAGGAGTGGTTGTTACCAGTTTCAGAAAATATTTGTACCAACTGATTCTTTTTCTTACAATGATATTAAGCTTAATGTCAAAGTCTGTTTTGGTCCGTGAGATCACAGGTTCTCTTGCGTGCTCATTACTATTCTCCCCACCACCATGTCTGAACGCTGAAGTGAAGGGTGAGCAAACTATGGGGACCGCTATGATGGATTTATTAGGACAGGACCCGGGAATCGCTTTCAAGACAAGGAGCTTCCCCAGAGAGCTACGACTTAAATTGTGAATGGAAGGAGCATGTACCTTGATGAATGGAGAACAGGAGGCTTTTAGAATGCAGAGGGCAGTGTGGAGGAAGTCTGTTGAAAATGACAGGAGGAGGCAGGCAGCTTGGAGACAGTGCTAACTCCCCAATAAAAAGGCGGAGAGGTGAGTGAAATGAAATCGGCTGGGAAGCTGGGAAGTACAAAATAAAGGTTGTGACTGCAATGAAGGACAGTAAGGATGTCGCCAGGCTATCAATCCCAACCTGGCTTTTCCCTGCTCATCTAATTCACAGTGTAGATAAGCAGACAGTTCCTGACTGAGAGGGACTCATTAGAGAGAATATTAGTCATGCGACTAGAAATCTCCAAGAACTTTATCCTGTCCTTTATTATTTTAGGATATTTTACTTTTTTTTTTAATTTTTTTTAAGATTAAAAATAAAGACAATCATTTTAGGATACCATGAAAGTAAAGGGACATATGAATGGATATGATTCAGCCTCTTGTTAGAAGAAAAAGTCTTTTAATGGTTTATCTTCTGGTTTCCACCTTGCTGTCTACAGAGTCACGAGCTATGCCAGAGCACTGAGCCCAGCAGCACTTACTGCATGTGGCACATACCTGCTGCTAAGTAAGTGGTAGAAACTGAACATGCACTGAGAATCTACTTTTGCAAGACCATTCGACATATGCTCTCTTGCTTAAATCTTAAAATAAACTACACTGAAAGAAAAGAAAAAAACAAGAAAAGCTTATTAGAGGGCATGATTCATATCCAGTCTCATTTTTTTTTTCTAACCTCAGATCCAGAATTCTCAACCGTAATTCTACTCTAGAGCTAGAAAGGAGGTAGACAATGAATTCTCTGTTCTGGGTTGTCTGCAAAAAGCTTCCTTTTCTCCTCTGCATCTATGTACACTGCCAGCAAAGTACCACTATGATTCACCTCACCAAAATCAACAATAACAACAACAACAACAACAACGACAAAACCCCAACTGTCTAGGAAGAGATATTACTGCTTCTAAATCCAAGAAAAGTCGTTTTTTTTTGTTGTTGTTTGTTTTTGTTTTTGTTTTTAGAGGAAATGATTATAAACCTTAACTATTTCCTTCCTAGTTTTATTTCAGGCTTAATCTTCATGACAAACATGTTCTTCTTTGATGTTATTCCTGTTTGCTTTGCATAGACCCTGTGTTTCAGAGTCTTTGTGGCCTGATTATGTAGTTCAAACATAGTTATTTTTCGGGTTAGGGGAAGAGAAACATCACTGAGGCTACTTCATAGTGTCAATGAAGACAGCATTGTCCACAGCCTTGAGTCTTGAAACACTTCCATTCAGCTTAAAAGAAAGATTTACCCGAGGAACTCCACTCTGTAGACACTGACAGCTATTTCCCCAGGGAGTGAATTACATCTGAATAACACTGAAATCTCCTCTTGGGGAACGGAAGCTCCTACACGACTGACATATTCCCTGAAAGTTGGAGAGGTTTGGGTTTGACATTTAAACAAATGAGCACTGTCATTGCTTACAGACTTCTTGATCTTTCATGTCACTGTCAAGTCTGCAAAATGAATTGAAACAAGAATTACCTTTATGCTTTATGGTACAAATAGCTCTACTTAGGGTGTCAGGGGAAGTGACACTACTCATGTGGCATAAACAAAGGGATACCACTCATGTGAAGAAAACATAACACAGTACAAGCAGCAGGTGTAATTACTGACCCTCGGGTCCATACACCATGTACACGTTTGTGTAACTGACTACTTGAAAAATGTCAACCTTGTTGAACTTACAAACGTAATGTCATTAACTAGAAGTCTGTTCTCTGACAATGTTCTTTTGTAAAATGATATAGCAGAATACTGTCTAAGCAGAAAAGCAAAGTCTTGATCACCCAGCCTCTTCTTTTTCATCCTGACAATCTCTCACCAACATTATGTCCCCACTTCATTATGAGGATGCTCCTTGCAGAGACAGAAAGCAGTTTCCTGGAAACAAATGACAAAGTCATTCAGAAAAAGGTACAATTACTGTAACTGGGAGTTGATGAGTGTTTGTGTTCCAGCAGAAAGTCATATGCATGTCTAATTATGGAACTTTAAGTCCCAGGAAGCAGTAGGTGGTAAGGTTCTATATCTTAGAACCAAGTCCACTCATCTACATATTTCATTGATATATTTTGAGCAATATTATATCTATAAAATTGATGTGCATAAGAAGGAAAAGTCTTCAAAACACTAAAACAAATAAATTAGATGGAATCTTTAGTCATTATTCCTAGAGAAAAAACTAGAAAGAAAGATGTTTCTAATGATTCAAATATTAAATCCTCAGTAAAATGTTCAGTTCTCTGCCACTCTTCACCTACCTGAATGATATTATTTCACTTGGAAATTTCAAATCTCCCTATCATTGCCTCCATATAGAAAAAGCAAAGCACTTCAACAATGAACATTCACCTAGATATGCTTCTTGCTGTTTGTGTGTCCACTATCAAATTCTGAACTCTCCAAGTCTACCCTTTTCTAATTATAAATTAAGTTGATACTAGTTGCCTTATAAAATTCATATTACAAATAATATATAAATATTTTTCTTGATTAAAAAAAACATGAAAACCTATTTTTTTAAAAAAAAAATAGTAAAGACTAATTAATGTTATTTTTTTGTTTCTTTACTTCCACTGTTGAGATTTGTAGCCACTGCCTGCTGCCATTTCCCATTTTGATCTATTTGGTTCTTTCAGGACTCTGTTTTCATCCCATTCCTCAACAGAGGGTTTTCCTAAAAGAAATAAGTACAATGGAGTTGGTTGCATTACTCTCCGTCTCCATATTAGATCCATCTACCCATCTCCTGCTTAACACTGCATTTCTGTTTCTCCTTGAGAGTTCTTCCTAATTATTAGATTACCTTTTTCCCTCATAGATTATGCGTGCTGCAGTATGTCTTACTTGTTTGATCATTTGCTTGTTTATTGCAGTTGCTGTTGGTCATTTGATCTCTCAATGATGTTCTAAATAATTATTTATAATATGTTGATTCAATAAGGTTAAACTATATTGACACTTAAGGATTTAACTAGTAAAAGTTAAGGCAAATTCTATTTGTGAGTTGGTAGACATATCTGTAATGTAGTTGTTTTCTACAACTAATTTTGTGTCCCAGAGATGGGACTTGCAAAGTTACAGCTCTACTCCCAGCCTCCACTGAGGTTAGGTTGATGCAATGTGATGTTATTAAACAAGACCCAGACATCATGAGCGTGTTTGACACCTATTTTGGTTAAGAAGAATTGCAATACCTTTCCCCAAGTTTACTCTTGTCATACTGTGGAAATTTTAGGGTATACGCATCAACTTACCTGAAAATCAAAAGTAGCGAGATAAAGAATATGATGCTTAATCTAAAAGTCAAACACGACATTTCTGCTTTCTGATTCTTTTACAAACTTAGTGAGAGATAATTATCTCTAGGCCCTTAACATTCAAAACCACCACTGCTGATGCACTTTCTCTGGTGAAAGAGAAGCCCACTGTTGCAGGCATTCTGGAGCTCCCTGCTCAGCTAGAGGTACTAGCTTTGATAAGTAATGACTCACTGGGATTGATCAGTCAGTAACATGTGACATATATGATCGATGTGCTTATCCTCCATTCCTTTTCTCACACTAAAGAAAGATGAAGACCATTTATCGAATATAATGACCCCAAGGCCCATTAGCTAGGCTCCACTCATGTATGTTTAAATGCCAACATGCAATCAATTTTAAATACAGAAATTAATAAATGTCTAGCAAATGAGAAAAATACAATTTTAACCAGTCTGAAAGTCCAGTTACAGAGAAAGTGGCAGCACTAAGTCTCAAGTATGAATTTGTCAGAACCAATGATGCAGGTTCTAGTGCTTCCCACATCTTCTTTATCATCTAAGCTCGACAGGAGAAGAACAGGTGAAAGGAGGGGGACAGGCAGTGCCCCTGTGCCCTCTAGACAGTGTACAATACTGTCCTGGCATACTGTCATGCTGTTTCTCTGATAGACTACACTTCTTCAGCTCTGAGAATGAGCTCATTTGATAAGCCAATCAAGGTCAGGATAGGGTTACATTATGAGAGAAAGTTTCAAGGTAAAATAGGTACTGCCAAAAATGCTTTTGCCTGTTCTGGAGAGCTGACTCACTGGGGAAAAAATGTTAGATAATTTTGGCTAGGGATTTTTTATGTTATTGAAAGTATTATTGCTAGACATAACGTAAGACTAGAAACCACTTAAAACCTGATGTAATCTGGAGACCCTTATCCTTTCTCTTTGCTTTCAAATACAGTGATACATTTAAATTATTAATATTTTGTTAAACAGATTTTAGTTATTATTTGACTATGTAGATTTGATAGATAGTTTAATTTGCATTAAATTCCTCATCATTAGATCCTCATAATCTAGCTCTTCAAATTAAGTATCTGTTTTGTTCCTTTATTCTCATTTCTGTATCACTGTCACTGGATCTATGATAGTAATTTGCCTTCAACAGTAAATGCCCAGAAATCAAGTTTAATATTTATAGAGTATTTACTCTTCTGGAAATCCTGCTATACTTTTGTCTTCATTACTCATCGGAGCACCTTTCTGAGGTAGGTTATATTTAATTTAAGATTCAAGATCTTGTAAGGCAGTATGAAAGAAAAGCATGGCACATAGAAATATCATGTAGGTAGTTATTCAGAGTGAGAACAACTGTCCATTTCCTATCAATCCAGAGAGCCAGATCAGGAGCACAGTGACCTTTTCCCAGTCCTCTCCTAAACTGTCTTGATACCTGAACTTGTCAGTACAGTGGGAACACATTCACATTCAATCAAACTCAAAAACTTGTGAAAACAAGATGATTTCAACACCTTGCTTTGAAGGAAAAATAACTATAAGGTCTTGAAAGACCAAAGTCTTTCTAGTCATTAATTATTTCTGTAGGTAGATTAACATGACGATTTTTTGTCTTAGTTATTTTCCTATTGCTGTGAGAAAATACTGTGACCAAGGCAACTTACAGAAGGAACAGTTTGTCTGGGACGTACAGTTTCAGATGATGAATCCATGACCGCCACAGCAGGAAACATGGTGGCAGACAGGCAGGCATGGCACTGGAGCAGTAGCTAGGGGCTTATATCCAGATCCATAAGCAGGAGGCAGAGAGTGGGAGGACTAACTGGGAATGTTAGTTCTGAGCTAAAGAAACCTCAAACTCAACCCCAAGTAACACACCTCTTCCAACAAGGTCACTCCTCCTAATTCTTCCTAGGTTCTACCACAGAGCACCAAGCATTCAAATTATCAGCTTATGGAGGTTGTCTTAGTTAGGGTTCCCATTGCTGTGAACAGACACCATGACCAAGGCAACTCTTATAACGGCAACATTTAATTGGGGCTGGCTTACAGGTTCAGTCCATCATCATCAAGGCAGGCATATGGTAGCATCCAGGGAGGCATAGTGCAGGAGTTCTACATCTCCTGCTGAGAGTTCTACATCTTCATCTGAAGTCTGCTAAGACTCACTTCCAGGCAGCTAGGATGAGGGTAGTAAAACCCAAGCCCACAGTGACACATCTACTCCAACAAGGTCATACCTTCAAATACTGCCATTCTCTGCACTAGGCATACTCAAACCACCACAGAGACCATTTTCATTTAAACCACTAAAATAAGGTTTTGTCTGAATAGCATTTTCCTGCCACAATAGCAAAAGAGCCCTGGATTTTCCTTGTCTCAGACCATATACATATATTCTGTCTTTTTTTGACTTTTAAAATTATGTGTGTGTGTGTGTGTGTGTGTGTGTGTGTGTGTGTGTGTGTGTGTGCATGCACGCATGAGCTCTTGAGGGGTTATGTGCATCACAATGTGTGGGCAGGTGGCCTAAGAGGCCAGAAGGGGATGTTAAAAATTCTCTGGAGCTGAAATGGCAGGCTTGTTGGAAACTTCATGCAAATGCTGGGAAATAGATCACCATCCTCTATGAAAGAAATCTGTAATCTTAACCAAAGAACCATTTCTTCAGACCTTTGTCTTGATAATTTAACAAATGATGTGGGTCAGAAAGTCTATTTTACCCAATATCTCATGGTCCAAGCATCTACTGTGCTTATGTACCATCTCAACACCTGACACCTGTGGGAACCAGATTCCAGTATAGCTTCTAATATTTCTGCTCCCGAGTGTTCATACCTTGTCTCTTCAAAACTGACATCATCTTTGTTTTGCTCTGGATGACAACAGCAAACAGAAGATGTGAGAATATGCCAAATCCAAGATTACATTTTAAAAGATTAGAAACTTTAGCCAGAATGCATATTTTCTTGCTTGCTCCTAAGTATTTTTCTCTGATGCAAGTCTACTCAGGGCATATCTGAACTCCTTCCACAATCCAGAGAGAAAATGAAGACTTCTAACAACTTTATGTGTGAACTTGACAGCAAGAGCCCTCATTTCTGAGAGGGGTCATTTGCGAAGTCTGTGACATACTCCTGATCCAGTTTGACTGACACTTAATAACAGACTCAGAGACAGAGTTGTCCATCCAAGCTCCATACCAATAACTGGCCCTCTGAAATTGAGAATATACTTTAGTTATCTTAGGCCATTAGGTTTTCAGGTAAGTTGATGTGCTTATCCTAAAGTATTCATGGTAGAATAAAAGTGAACTAGCAATTTTTTTTTTTTAAAAAAAGACAGATTCTTTAACCAAAACATGATGTGACAACGTGACGAACATGCTCGTACTTATTGTGCCTCATCTAACAGCATTATATTTTATCAACTAATTGCAAAGGAGGCTGGGAGATGTGCATCTCTCTCACAGAAAAGGTATGATACTAAATGATGTTTTAATTTGCATAAAGTCAGAATAAGGGAAGTGAGAGAAATTCAGTACCCAGTAGCTTACCATTAAGCTGATCTACAGATATAAAATTTTATATCTCTAACAATACAGTTAGCTGGGAATGTTGAGAGGTTTTATGCCAGACACTGTACTAAGTCTGAGAGGACAAGAAGAAATGAGAAGAGCATGTACCCTAGAAGAGACAGACATACAAACTGTCTCACTATATGGCAAGAGCTATGGTGGAAAAGTACACACAGAGTAACAGAAACACGTGAGAACACTGTAAGCTCTTTCACATAATTAGGTAGTGTCTTAGTTTGTGTTCTATTATTGTGAAGAGACCCCCATGCCCATGGCAAATCTTGCAAAGAAAAACATTGGATTAGGGATGGCTTATAGTTCAGAGGTTTAATCCAGTATCATCATGTCTGGAAGCAGGGAGGCGAGCAAGCAGACATGGTGCCGGAGAAAGAGCTGAGAGTTTTACATCTGGATTGGCAGACAGCAGAAGGAAGACTAGCATGCTGGCCAGGCTTGAGCTTTTAAAACCTCAAACCCTACCCCCTAGTTACACACCTCCTCCAATAAAGCCACACCTATACCAACAAGGCCACACCTCCGAGTAATACCACTCGCTATGAGCCTGTGAGGACTATTTTATTCAAAGCACCACAGGTAAAGACAGAAAAAGAAGACTCTTAACCTGAGTATTAATGAGTAAATTCAAGTTGCCTGGGTAATGAAAATTGGGTAAGGATATTCTAACCAGAGAAAACAGCATAAACAAAATCAAAGAGACATGAACTACAAAATAAATGTTACCAACTAGTAACTCCCAAGGAACCACAGGTAAGGAAAGACTGGAAATAAATCTGGGTTATGATAAAGCATGGACCGAGAACAGCCTGTGCATAATGCCTAAGGTCCAGGACTCTTAATGAATGTTTATCTCTAGGTTGGCAATGCTACATACTATACAAGTTTTGAGAGCATGAGTAGGTTTAAAATTTTTGTTTTTTAGAATTCATAATGAAAGCACAGCAATGATTAACGCTGAAGTATCCTAGGCAGGAACCACATGGTGGCAAGTTCACAACTATACACAACATAGATCCATGAACGCAGAAATAAATAAACAGGATATTGTTATACAATTGTAATATCCTTCTCTAAATTGTCAGTGTCTTGAATTTCCCAAACTCAACAGGATATTTTTAATGAGTACCAGTATGAATGAACTAGCCTTTAAGAAAGTAGAAACCCAGAACTTGATACCACACACTTGAGTCATGGAATATGGAGAAATCAAGCTAGTCCTGACCTGGTGAGTCATCCCTTCTGGATATCTTTCATAGTGATGGCAGGTGTAATTCATGCTTCTGAAGGATAAAAATAATCACTTATCCAGCTGAGTGTTCTGGTTATAAAGTCCCTAGCTAGTGAGCTATTAGTAATTGATAAGTATAAGAAAAAGAGTGCAGTGATTATCTTTAAAAGTCTAGTCCTGGAAAAGGTGACCATATTCCAATACATGGTCTTATACACAAGAGTATATAAGCATCAGAATTTGGACTCCGTAGATTTATTTTTAAAAATTATCTGATAATCCAGAATTGGACTATTATAGAATGGGCAGTAGATCTGGATAGAGTTGGAGAAGAGGAATAAATGTGATCAAAAATAATGTATGAAATTCTTAAAGAATTAAAAACATTTTTACTAACATAAAAGATAAACACATAGAGATGAATACATTGTATGTATGTATGTATGTACGTACGTATGTATGTATGTATGTATGTATGTATGTATGTATTTTTGGTACTAGAACTAAACTTGGATCCCCATATATGATCAAGTATAAACTGTATCACTGAAAAAATTTCAGCCCAACTTTGTTCTAGGACACATGCATCTCAAAATAACTATGTTATAATTACTAAAGCAATAATTGAGAGGTACCATTTAAGACATCTCTCTCCAGCAGTACAAGCCCTTCGCCATCACTCAGGGGCTCCTACCAGGAAACCATTTTGCTCCTCTAGGAAACTTTGAGCTGCAATAGTTCAAGTTATTTTTCAAAGAAAGTACACCATGATCTTACTAGATAATATTCTATATTGCTGCAATATCTGTGGCTACATAATGTACAAAACCTTCACTTAAACTTTCTTTGCTTCAAAACAATCCTGAGTTGCCTTTATGAATCTACAGGGACACTTGAGTTTCATGTTCTAACTACAGGATGAGAGCTAATCCCAAATGTCACCATGACTCCAAAGTTCTGTTAGAAAAGCACATCTTTACCTGAGCACGAGGTGTTTCAAGCATGCCAATAGAGGCTCAACTTTGTGAACTTTCCATAAAGTACAAGTAAATCATACTAACTGTAAACTTTTTGCTGTGTAGAAAATATTACAAGCAGGATAATGTCACTAAGTCTAACAGATCATCAATCAATCAAAGCAACCTTCTCAACAGTGTACATTGTTAGCAGTCAGTGATCTACAGTACAATTTAAAGAATTCGCTTTGGGGAACTATTATATTGCCCTAGCTATGTAATTCTTCAACAAAGTATTTATAATAGCCCAACTTAGTCCTTGAGTAACAAGAATGACAGAGCTATTACCTCTCCTTCCCTAAGTGGCAACATTCAATGTTAGAGAGTTGCTGCTAGGTTAGTTTTCTGAATAGCTTCTCATTCTTAAGCAGTGACTTACTTCTTCATTCTGTTATCCATGTTTATCCTTGGTATTAGTATGTTAGTCTATACAAGTAGAAAGTGTCTGTGGACTTTACAGAGCAAACTGTTATGTGCATTTTCTTGTAGAATTAACTGAAGGGGTTTTGAATGCTACAATCACCATGGACTCAGTGATCTATAATTGCCTGAGACCTGATCACAGGTGCTAGAGGGAGTGAGGAGGGAACAACACAAGATAAGGAAGACAAGTAAGGCAGAGATGCTATTTTTCCCTCTTGGGAAGAACTTCTTACAGCTAACTACTCATCAGGACTGAGTGTCATCAGCAACAAAGGAACTCTCTAAAGATTATGGGTTTCAAGTTATAAGAGATATATTTATCATCCAAGTGGAAACAAAAGCAGCAAAGATTTATAGAAGACTCAGTCTTGTGCAGAAGGGAGAGGCAAATGGAAAAAAAACACAATGTCTTATGGCAGCATGATAATTTTCTAGGATTATTTAATTTGGAGCTATTTCCTTTCCTCGTTTCATTCAGCAAATATTTATTAAACACCCACAACATGCAATCTCTTTTATTTCATTCTGTAGAGGAAATAGAGAAGCTAATAAGATATGACCCTTAACTACAAGGAATTCCTAATTGTATGTTTGAGTCTAAGTTGTAAATAATAGACTATAGTGTGGTAGAAATTGAAGAGGAAAACATAAAGTCAGGGGGAACAGCAAATCTGGCTTGGGGTCAGATCCTCCACTTAAAAGGAAATGTGTAATGCTCCATTTGTTGACATGTGAGGATAATTTGAAGTGTTCTGAGGGTACAAAACATTCCAGTAAAGCTGATACAGTAGTAAATTGAAATAAATTGTAAATACATAATTGTACATAAACCTTGCCAAAAAGCGATGCAGGAATCCCAACAAAACCTTTGTTTTCATATGCTTCTTGACAAATTTAGCATAATACTTGTTTTGATTCTTTGAATTTCTTTCTTTGTTGTTTTGTGGGTCCTTACTTTGTATTTCTTTTCTGTAGCATTGGGTAATGGTAGATTGCAAGAACAAAACCACCATTTTAATAGCTGACAAAATGGACTTCAAACCAAACCTAAAGTGTCTGTGGACTTTAAGGAACACACAAACTGTTATGAAAAAATAGAGAAGGGCACACTACACACTCATCAAAGGAAAAACCCAACAGGATATTTACAATCCTAGACATTCCCTAGACTAGTTTTTAAATGACTTTGTTGTCACATGTGAGAGTTCAGAAGGAAGATCAATTTGGAGCAGAGTAAGAATGAAGATGTGAGAGACCAGACACTGACAAGCCTGCTCCAGATTCTGCAGGGCAACGATTATTAGGGTAAAGTTCACCCAGCAGATGAATAGGAATCAAATGCAACAAATATAAAAGATTCTGTAGAACTGGAAGTTAAGTTGACAGCCCATCAGACATGTTCCTATGATCCTTTCCACTAGCTATGACTGGCTATTGAGAGGTCAGGAGCAGAGACCCACAGCTGGTGTGAATTAATAACTGCAACATCTGCCATACCAGGCAGACAGTGTTTCATACCCTTCCTTCTTATCATCTGCTTCTTATATGCTTTCTGTTCCCTCCTCTGTAATGTTCACTGATCCCTGAAGGGGTGATATTGGTGTCCCATTTAGAGCTGAGCACTCACCAGTGATTTATTCTCAGCTCATTGAGCAGCCAAGAGTCTTTTCATTTACATACATTGTTGCAAAAAAGGATTTTCTCTGATCAAGACTGAGAATAACACTTATCTAAGGGTGTAAATAGAAACATTTAGAAAGCAGTGTAACACTTGCTCATTTTACAATATAACAGTTGTAAGTAATCCCCGGTGTTTATGACCTCCCCAGTCATGAACATTTGAGTTTCCAGTACAAGGCATGAATTCTCTCTGAAGGAGCAGGTCTCAAATCAAAGCAGGGTTGTTGTAACAATGGGTACAACTTGCCTGGTAGGTCCATTCTGTAGCACTCTAGATATACTGACGAGTAACACTGTTGATTACTTTTCTACCCTGGCTGTCATATAACATCCGCAGCAGTACAAGAGTCAGCTAGTAGATAAGAAGTCCAGTTCAGTTTCAGCTTGGTTTTCCTATCACTTGCAACAGTGGTTTGTTATCTCTTCATCAGTAGGGTGAGCAACCAAGAGCCACAGAAATACTCTCTGCTGTTTGGAGGTTTACAAGGGCATACGTGACTACCACCTCACACAGAGGTATCTTATCCTGGCACTGGGATTTTCATTTGATCATCTGTGGCTTCTGAAATTAGCATGATCCACCCATGCAGGATACTTATATTTAATTCTCAAATGATCTTAATTAATTTAAAGACAAGACTTCTTTATAAGTGTTTCTTCCATCTTTAGGTTTTGGTTATCCCTCACACTCACCCCCTTCCTGGCTTCCATCCCCTGACCTCTCCTCCTTTGACTTTATCAGCCCCAGTAGCATCTCCCAACTTTATATTCATTTTGAGTGTGTTCTACTGTATCCTGGTTGATTCTCCTCTATACTGCTTTTTCTCCTCCATTTTCCTTCAGCTCCTTCTCCTGCCTATATGCTTTTATCCCCAGTCTTTCCTCACCATTTCATTTCACATGTGTTCTATTACCATTCCCGACTCCTTCCTTCACACCCCACCCCTTATATGCCTGTGATGCTTAGTGGTAATCGTCACTCAACACCTGGAAGGCACACCTATGAGGAATTATCTAGATGAAGATCAGCCTCTGAGAAAGTCAGTGAGGGATTGTATTAATCCTTGAGATATGTGAGAAGACTCAGCTTAATTGTGAGCAGGACTGTATCCTGGGTAGGGATCCTAGACTGCATAAGATGAGGCAAGCTGAGCACTCCATGCATGCATTAATCCAGTCTGCTCTGCTCTTGAATGTGAATGAAATGTTACCAGCTTCCCCAAGCTTCTGCTGCTTGATTTCCTGGTCTTGACAAACTTTAACCTCGAACTAAGAGCCAAGTTGTCTTTTATCTCATATTCCGCTTTTGTCAAGATATTTCCATAGCAACAGGAAAAGAAATCAAGACAGGTTTTTGTTTGTTTGTTGTTTGGTTGGTTGGTTTGTTTTTGCTTTTTTGTTTTCTGATTTCATGGTCTATAACTACATTATACTTGTGGTACATTTAGTATATTTTCCTGTTCTATTTACTTTTGCCAAATTTTTGTTCTTATAAGGACGAATAAAACTCCATCATGTATATAGAGCATACTTTCATTTTTCTTTCTTCTACTGATTGCAGTTTCTTACTATTACAAATAGGGAACAATAAAAAAGTATAAGTATCTCTGATACAGTACAGAACCCATTGAGTATATACTCAAGAGTAGAATAACTGAGTTGTATTAACTGAGAAACATCACTGTGGGACCATGATAGGATGGCTTGGTTTTGGTAGAAGAGCTGGCTGGAAACAGCCTGGAGACCCAACAGGTGCCCATGCCTGTTAGGGGTGGGCATCTATTTCATGCTCCCAGAATCCAGGCTCCTGACACGTGGTGCAGACCTCCATTTGATCTGTGCTGTTCAGTCACATAGGGCAACACTCCTACCAGCCCCTCCACAGGCAGAGGGCATGACTACAGGTCTTAGGGCCTCGAGAGATTCCCATATTAATGAGTTACCTAAAGGCCAGAGGACATAGCCAATTATGTATTCTTTTCTCAGACCCTCTTCCCTCCTCCTTCCCTATTTAAGTCAGGTCCAACCTGACCCAAGTGGGGGTGCATCCTGATTTAACTACCATCCGCCATGAAGATAAAGCCTGTAAAAACCACGAACTTCTACGTGTCTTTTGGGGGACCGCCATGGGGGAACCGCAGAGAAGGCCTTTAATGAGCCACTGTAGCCACAGCCATTGTGCTTCCCTGAGGACTTCTCTGCATTCCAGCCTTGGAGGCCCATCTCTTCAAGCAAATTAGCCGAGCCGTGACCCTGCCAAGCAAGTACAGTACCTCTGTTTCCCTCTTCCCCATCGTTTCTCTCAGCATGAGGACTGGTCGTGCACCTGCACACCCACAGTCTCTGTTCGAGGCCCCCTAACAGTCTCTGGGGGCCCCGAATGGAGACACCAGCCTCCAGGTCCACTCAAGAACCCTGCCCCCTGCCCCCTGCCCCCTGCCCCCTGCCCCCTGCCCCCTGCCCCCTGCCCCCCGCCCCCCGCCCCCCGCCCCCCGCCCCCCGCAGAACCTTCAGACTGAGTTCTCCTGAACACCCAGGTAGAGCCCTGAAGTGCCCAGCCCGGCACATCGGCACATCGTGAGAGGAACTCAGTCGATTTTCCCCCGACACACTTCTGCCACGCTGAGCCCCGTTCCAGCCAACTGAGCTGTGGCATACACTCAGGGATCAACCTCACCCAACAAGATTCAAGAACCCACACCCATGAGGGAGCTAACATTTCCTGCACATCGTCACTGATTTTCATAGTGGCTACATCAGTTTACACTCTCATTAGCAATAGATAAAGGTTCCTCTTTCTCCACATTCTCCACAGGGCTTCTTTTCCTGGTGATAGGAGTTCTGAGTGAGGTGAGATAGACTCTAAATGTAGTTGTAATTTGCAATTTTCTCATTGCTTTCTCATGGAGGTTGAATGCTTTTAAGAATATGTTTTATCTCTTTAGTATGTGTGTTTATTTGTATTTGAGTCTTTGTGTGACTGCATGGGCATCATAGTACCCATGTGAAAGTCAGAGGTCAATTTGTGGCTGTCAGTTCTTTTCTACAATGTGGGTCCTGGGAAGCAAAGTCAGTCCTGCTTGGTGGCAAGTATGCTTAGCTGCTGAGCGTTCCTGGTTTTCTAGAACCTTGAGATACATCATTAGGTAATTAAGATCTCTCTGGGTATTTTTTTTATTTGTTGTTGTTTGTTTGTTTGTATTGGGAAGGCTTATAACTATAAAGTTCCCATTAGTCCCACTTTGATTATATTCCAGAAGCTCTGGTAGTTTGTTCTATCACTTTCATTTGGTACCAGAATTTTTTTTAAATGTCCTTTCAGCATTCTTTACTGACATGCTTTTGATTCAAAAGTACATTGTATAATCTCAAAGTATATCAAGCACCTGTTTAGTTTCTGAGGTTACCTTTACTGAGGATTTCCAGTTTCACTTAATAATGATCTGATAGATTGTTGTAATTATTTCAATTTACTTTTGATATTTGTTAAGTCTTGCTTTGTAGCCTACAATGCACTCAATTTTAGAGAAGATTGATGTGGCATGGAAAAGAATATTTATTCCCTATCTGTGAAGCAGAAGATTTTGTAGTTTTATATTAAAAACAGTTGATCTATGCTATAAGTCAGTCTTTAAGATTCTTTTCTGACTTCAGTTCTACAAGGCAAATCCAGGTATGAAGGAAATCTGAATTCTTCTGCGAATGTGGTAGGAACTGTGTGTTCTCTGATTCCTTTATCATTTATTTTATGAAACTGATAGCAAAGGATTTATCATATAAATGTTTATAATGGTAATATCTTCTTTATGATTTTTTCTTTTATTAATATATAGTTATCCTCTGTGGGTCTCTTGATTCGTTGTGGGTTGAAGTCTACTTTATCACATATAAGATTAAAGTTGCCAACTTGTTCACAGTTTCCTTCTACTTCATGGATTGTTTCTAATCTTTGATTTCCAGTTTGGGTATATTTTTTTCTACTTACATGAACTTCTGCAGACAATAGAAAGTTGGATTTTTTTGTCTCTTTTGGTTTTCATTTTGGAATTTTCATACACTATATTTTTCATGATCTTCTTTTCCTTACATGAATGCAGCCCAGATGCCCTCCACTCCTGCTCACAGTCACCTGCTTCACGTTCTTCCTCTTTCTCAAAACAAGAACAAAACCAACAAGAACAAAAATGCATTGCACACAGAAGAATGCACATAGACACACACACACACACACACACACACACACACGCACACACGCACACACGCACACACGCACGCACACACACACACACACACACACACTCACGCGCACACACACACAATTATAAGAGAAACTATAAAATCCATTTTGCTTTGGCCAGCTATCTCTGGCCATGCTGCCTCACCTGTAGTGTGGTTGCTACTCCCTGTGTCACACCAGAAAACTGAGTTTTTCATTTCCAAGCAACTATCAATCACAAGGACTTCTATGTTAGGGATGGGACATTGAATCAACTTCCCTTCTCCAGGCTTAGATTTTGCCTGTTCTGAGCTTGGGCAGATCGTGTGCATACTATCAGAGTTTCTTTAATTTATATGTTCTTCAGCACAATTTTGCCTATAAAACCCAGTTTCCTTGCTGTTACCTTCCCACCTATGGCTTTTACAATCTGTCTGCCTCCTCTTTCATCTGCATTCCTGAGTTTTGATGGGAGAAGTATGATACAGAAATCCTATTTAGACAGAGTACTCTGAAGTCTTTTTCTCTCTGCATTGTCCAGGTTTGGGTCTCTGTTAATTACCAGCTGCTGCAAGAAGAAGCTTCTCTGATAAGGGTTCAGAGGTGCACTGATCAGAGATAGTTATAGCAATGTGCCATTAGTAATAGTTTCCAAGTTAAGGAATGAAGCACAAACATCTGGGTTGAGACTCTTGGTTGAGGCAACTCATTTGGCTATGTCATGGCTGGCTTGGCTAACTTGCTTGAGTTGACAGGCCTTTGCGGCTGGAGAGAGGACTTCCAGTGGAAGATTAGGTGGCAGCTCATTAGTTAAGGTCCCCCTCTACAGTTCTCCATGGCAAGCCCCAAAGACAAGAGGAAGTCCATGGTTTTAAAAGATAAAAAAAAAAAATCCACAATAAAAAAGTGGATGAAGCTGTACCCTGTGTCCTCAGGGCGGGCCTGAGGTTAAATACCTTTTGTGAGTAGGAGGAGGGTCTGGGAAGGAATACTTAATTGGCCACGCCCTCTGGCCTTTAGATAGCTCATGAATATGGAGATCTCTTGCAGCTCTACTGCCGGTAGTCACGCCCTCTACCTGTACTACCTGTGCTACATGACTTAAGGCCACAACCTTTCTTTGGGAGGAGCTGTGGATAAGTGAAAGGAACCAGGGCCCAGGAGCAAGGCCAAACACCTACCGTCCCATTAGGGTATTATCCTGGGTTTGAGGCCTGTGCTCAACCAGCTACCCAGCTGCCTCTAACAGCCCTCCGCCCCACAAGTTCTGGCTATTAGAAATAGACTAGCAATGAGCGTGGATCAACATGTATCTCTGTAGTACATGCAGAGTCGTTTGAGTATATTCCACAGAATGTCATACCTTTATCTTTGTTACATCAATTTTCAGATTGTTGAGGAACCTCAACATTAATTTCCTGTGTGGCTGTACCAGTTTTCACTCTCACCAGCAATGAATAAGTAATCCCCTTCCTTAAAACCTCACAAGCATACGATGCTCTCATGTTTTGTTGTTCTTGGTCACTCTGACTAGGATAAGATAAAATCTCAGCACAGTTTTAACTTACAGTTCCCTGATAGCTAAGGATATAGGACATTTTAAAGTGTTTCTCAGATGCTTGTGCTTCATTCCTTAAGAGCTCTGTTTATTTCTATACTTTTTGTTTGTTCATTTGCTTGTTTGTTTGGGGGGCACAGGGTTATTCTGTGCAGCCCTGGCTGTTCTAGAACTCACTATGCAGATCAAGATGGTCTTAAACCCACAGAGATCCACTTGGTTCTGCCTTTCAAGTGCTGTTATTAAGGTGTGTACCACCATGGCTTAACTTCTAAACCCAATTTTTAATAGGGTTTAATTTATTTTCTTAATGTTCAGATTTTTGAGTTCTTTATATTCTAGCTACTAACCCTGTGTCAGATGTAAAATAGGTAAAGTTTCTTTCCCCAATTTATAGGCTGCCATATTGTGTTGCTTCAGTGATGGGGTCTTTTGCTTCAAGGAAGCTTTTTAGCTTCATTGAGTTCTGCATTTTAGTTATTGGTCTTAATACCTAAACATTCAGGAATGTGTTCAGGAAGTCTTTTCTAGTCCCAATAAGTTCAAGTCTATTCCACCACACTCTCTTCTATCAGGTTTAGGAATTCTGGTCTTGTGTTGATCTCCTTGATCCATTTAGAACTGTGCTCTGTGCACAGTGATAGATATGGATGTATTCTCATTCTTCTAATGTAGCCATCCAGTTTGACCAGGACTATTTGTTGAAGATGTTAGTGTTTCTCTGTGTGTTCTTCTGTTTTGTTTCCTTGGCTTCTTTTTCAAAAATTAGGTGTTCATAGGTGTATTGACTTATGTCTTGGATTTCAATTCTACTCCACTAATCAATGCCAGTTTTATAAAAATATAATGTCAGGAGTTTTTATTGCTAAAGCTCTGTAGTATAATTTAAAATATGGAAGGGTGATACTCCCTGTAGTTCATTATTCACAGTTATTTTGTATGTGTGTATGTATCCATATAATATCTAAAAGTATTTTTTTCAATTCCTATGAAGAACTGTGCTGAGATTTTTTATAGGTAGTGCACTGACTATGTAGGATGTTTTTGGTAAGATGATTATTTCACAATTTTAATTCTACCTATTTATGAACATGGAAAGTCTTTCTATCTCTTGATGTCTTCTTTGCTTTCTTTCCTCACATGTATTAAAGTTTTTATTATACAAGTTTTTCTCTTGCTTGATTAGAGTTATGACAAAATATTTTTGAGACAACTGTGAAAAAATATTGCTTCCCTGATTTCTTTCTTGGTAAGTTGGTCATCTGTATAAAGAAAGGCTGGTTATTGTTGTTTATTTGGGTTGAAGATGTTGAGAATCTCTACCTCAGACTCTGAATGTCTCCAGACATTAAGTCTGGGGACAGTTGCTCTAAGTGAGAATCTTCCCCTCATTCCACAGTCTGCCATGGTTTTCTGGAGTTCCAATCTCTTTCTTGATTGGGCAATGGTAGTATTTGAGTATTTGTTATGTTTTGTTCTGTTCAATCTCACACTCCATGACTACTGCCCAGGTGCCCTTTCCTTCGGTTGCTGTCTTCCTTTTTCCTTTCCTGGCATGCTCACTGAATTCAATCTTTGATCAGCTTTTCAGCATTGCAAAGGCCCTTTCCTTGGCTTACACTCACTAGCACTTGAAGTTCTTCACCACAATGACATAATGGAAACTACCTCTGCACTAGCAGCATGGTGTGGCTAGGGGACAGGCTGGTTTCACTATGGAGAAATTTCTACCCAGTCTCCTTTCTGGTTCCCATAATCCATTCTTTTATTGCTCACTTGATGGCTTTCGATCTTGACTTTTTTCCATCCAAACTCTCTCTGCACAGATGCTGCTTTTAAACAGCATTCTTCTTCTCCTTTTATATTTACTTAAGACTTAAAAAGAATCATCTTGAACCATGTACTTGTAAAAACAGCCAGAAAAACCAAAGCTAAATGCACATCAGAAATCTAACTTCAAGGCCCATGTTTCAACTCTTAAATCAGAATTCCAAAGGTATAGAGACTTTGGAATTTGCATTTTGTGTAGCATCTTACTTGGTACAATGAAGATGGAAATTGCTACCATAAGAAACAGTAAAGGTAACCCCCAAATGTTAGATGGCAGCTGCTAGAAAAAAAAATGCTTTCACATGAAATGAAAGTTGATTGTGCCAGTTGTTACCAAGGGAAGAATATAAGACCAGTTTTGAATTGGAATTAGACTAAAAAAACAAAGAAATGTAAGAAAAGGACCAATAGGAAAAGATAGAAAAAAAACAGAAGTTAAAGTTATCAGAACTCTAAAATTTTTCTCAGTACTAATTTTTAAGTAATATTCTGATATCACTACTAATGTGTAGTTACAACTGTGGACTTTAGCACATTCTGTTATGTAACAGACAATCAGCATATGTTTTATTATATAACATTACACCAGAAAAGGAGATGTTTGAAGTCTGAGATGGTGAGTAAATTTCATCGCAAAATAGAATTAATAATACAAAATCTCTCTTTACATTTTCTACATAACAAGTCAGCTCTGCAAAATTAAATTGAAGTCATTTCATTTTATTGTGTCCTTTGAACCATTAAACAAAATCTACACACACATATTGCTCTTGCAAAGTAAATGTAAGTTAATCAGTTATGTCATAGAAAGAACTGAAGTGGTGATATGAAAATTAAAGAGGTGTCACCACCAAAGGATTATGAAAGCCAAACTCGGAGTCATTCTTTAGTAGCTCTGATTTATTATGTCATAAATTTCAGGAGTCATTGGTTACGTATTGGAATTACAAGAAATTTGTAAAGCATTAAAATTATTCAAAAATATTTTAAAATGTGAAAATACTAGAAGAATAACTCAAGATGAAACATCTAAAAAAAAAAGTCTAAGGATATGTCCATACCTAAATTGTAGAAATGCAATTTCCACTCAAAAATACTTAATTTTTCAGTGTGTTGTAAAGGGAGGACAAGATCCTGGCAACTCCGTCTAATCCACTGTAGATAAATGGCTGGCTATCTTTTCTACAAATTTTCAGAATTTGTTAATATTATTTCTCCAAAAGTTATGTCTTTGCAAAGTATGGAGTAAGATTTATAAGCCTAGAGATATATCAGGTATAATTAAGTTAGAGAATTACTTTGTTATAGATTAAATAAATTTATTCAGGTTTTAACATATCTAATATTTCTATGTATTGCATATATGTCATTACTTATACATTACATATATATATGTATATATAAATGTTTCTGTTTCTCATACACTTTAAATAAATGTCTATAACATTTTTAAATAACATGTCTTACAAAGTATTAACGTTTGAAGCTGTCATTTTACTTCCACAAAAAAAAGTTTTAAACTTTTCTTAGCTTTTTCTATAAAAGTTGTTACTTTCAACACAATTTTATGTCCCTTAAGTTACAATTTGTTATTTTGTGCTTAGCTTTTATATTGATAACTATTTCTGATAAAACATTTAAATGTCTTCATTGCCAAATATAATTGGCTTCCTTTTCTGTAGGCAATCTCTAAATGTCATAAATTCATCCATAGTTCCAAATACAGTACAAGAGCTAAACATACGTTGTACTTTTAATGGCCACTTTCCTCATCAGTATGCTAATTAAAACTGCAGCACTGATCGTGAGTACAAGGAAAGGTGATCTGTGCTCAGATCTGAAAACTGAAGAAAACCGATAGAAGCTTTGGGATAACAAAAGATCACAAGAACTGATTTCCTTTGGAAACCTGTGGAAAATCATTTATCAATAAAAGATATTTCATCTCACAGCTTGCATCCTGTTGTTCTGCTGACGTCTAACTCAGCCTCCGCTGAGTGTACACAAAGTAAATCCCAATACTGTTAAAAAATATCCATTCATCCTTCATGAAACCAGAGCCTATTGTTTAAGGTTTTCTTGATAATCGAAGCATCAGCTCTCAAGAATATATCCTCACTGACCTTGAGAAGTCAGATACATCATGAGGACATCAGAAAGGGAATAAAGTAAAACACAACAGAATGGCCAATCTTAAACAGAGAACTTGACATTCTGATTATATATTCACACACATACGCAGTGCATGGATGCATGTGCACACACACACACTAAGGAATTCAATGGATAAAAATGAAATATTAATACCAGAGATTGAATATTAAGGAAGTGATGACAGATGAGGTAAGAGAAAATTCAAAAGTGGCTACAGAAGCTTGGACACAAAAAATTCCACTAACTGCAATTCTTCAGATAAAACAAATAATAAGGAAAGCTATTTTCTTTTCTTTTCTTTTTTTAAAGATTCATTTATTTTATGTAGGTGAGTACATGTTGCTATCTTCAGACACCAGAAGAGGGCATCAGATCCCATTATAAATAGCTGTGAGCCACCATGTGGTTGCTGGGAATTGAATTCAGGAGAGCAGTCAGTGCTCTTAACCACTGAGCCATCTCTCCAGACCCAGAAAAGCTATTTTCTCTATCCTGTTCCAAGCATCAAACTATAGTTTCTGTTCAGCATTCATAAGCACCATTTACCTATTTGTTTACTTTATAATGCACATGACACTGCTTTCACCTAAAAATGCACTGGAAATATAGATTGTTTACAAGTGTATCCTTTCAAAATCACGCAAGCCAAAATAGTTCATGCTGCTCTCGTCTTGTAGTTTCTGGGGACAAGAACAACCTTCACTCACCACAGACAGGGAAACTATGACAGGATGAAGTAAGAGCATCACTGAAAATGGACTGGCTGAGCCCATGAGTGTCAGTGGGCTTCATTACAGGAATGCTGATGAGGGGTCACTTACAGGGGCAGAGATGACTGAAATGCAGCTGCATCACCAAAAGCCCCTTTTCAGGATAGATGGCCACTGGTGAAAACTAGAAACCTGGAGCACAGGGCATGACCTGCGGGTAGTTCAATATATTGGAGAATATCCTTTGGAAGAAAAGTTGGTTGAGCCTCTTCCAAGAAGCTCAATAGGTCTCTGCTATTAATAGTTGGGCTGCTTTAGCTCTGTTTCTTTCAGGCAGCCTGGTTGGTCTGAGAGTTCTCTAAATAGTTCTAAGAGCTTGTGTATGCTTGTGGAGAAAGAGACAATGTATCTGGTCCGTTTCAGGGACTTCCTGGAGCCATTGATGTGTTTACTTTCTGAGATTAATGGGCTCCCTTCCAGGATGGCATGTTTCACCTCCCTTAGGATCACCCTCTTACTTTACCTCCTGTCTGATACATTGTGTGGTAATGAATACCCATCAGAAATGAGATGGGAGGGTTTAATCTAGGATGAATCTCTACACAATGGTTGCTAAGTAGCCATTGACTTTAAAAGATGACGACATTTCACACTAGATATAGTAAAAAAATCAGAGTTTGTTTACATATGCATTCCCACATTACAATCCACTCTGTTGAAATAATAACAAGAAATCACCTAGAAATCTCTCTAATTTTTATAAAATTTGAAAACTATACAATGGACAATTGAGATGGGTAATGTATGTCTCCATTTTCAAATTTCAAATAAATTAATTTCATCTGTGTCATGACTAGCACAGCTGTGGGCATCAAGGGGAGCTGGAAAATAGGGTATGGTTAGACAGAGACACAAGATTCTGTGTTCTCTGCAAGATTGAGTGCTTTTTATTGTTCCTGCTTCTGTTGATATACTGTTTATCTAGCTACTAGAGTCTCTTTGCCCCACTTATCTGAGTTCTTCCTTCTGTACTTCCCTATCCACATGACATTTTCCCCCCTGGAGGACAGTCCATCTGGGCCTTATCTCATGCCTGCACTTTTCTGCATCATGGAACCACATCTGGGTCAGGGTTTGTGCTTTAGAAAGAAACTGTGATCACCTAGACCCCAACATATCTGAAATGGTAACTCCTTCCATAGATAGATAGATAGATAGATAGATAGATAGATAGATAGATAGATTCTGCTTCAATATTTTTTAATTGAAGCATTTATTACAGTGCTTGTTTTATTGGATATTTTCTTTATTTACATTTCAAATGTTATCCCCTTTCCCGATCCCCTCAACCCCCTATCCCATCCCCCTTGTTTCTAGGAGGGTGTTCCCCCACAACCCACTTACCCACTCCCACCTCTCTGCCCTCAAATTTTTCTACACTGAAGCATCAAACCTTCACAGGACCAAGGACTTCTCCTCCCAATGATGCCTGGCAAGGCCATCCTCTGCTACATATGCAGCTGGAGCCATGGATCCCTCCATGTGTACTGCTTGGTTGGTGGTTTAGTCTCTGGGAGCTCTCAGGGGTCTGGTTAAGGAGAGGCCACCCAAAGACTGCTCCACTTGGGGATCCATCCCATATATAGTCACCAAACCCAGACACTATCGTGGATGCCAAGAAGTACATGATGACAGGAGCCTGATATAGCTGTCTCCTGAGAGGCACTGCCAGAGCCTGAAAAATACAGAGGCAGATGCTCACACTCAACTATTAGAGTGAGCACAAAGTCCCCAATGGGGAATGGAGGAGTTAGAAAAAGGACTGAAGGAGCTGAAGGTGTTTGCAACCCCATAGGAAGAATAATAATATCAACCAATCTTAATACTGTAAGACTCAAACTATTGATTTTAGAGTTCAGGATTTTAATAAATGCATTTAACAACATCAAGGGAAAACAAAGGAGACTGATTTTTAAAGGTCTTTCTCTGTGTTTTATTAAACACTGTGATATTCTGTTTGCATTCATGCATCTCTGTCTACAAGCCTAGAATATGACACCAAAGCAATTAGATATTAATTCATTATCAAGTCTGATACCTTTAAAACTAAATGCCTACAAAGTGTGCAGGGAAAAAAACCAGAGCAGAATAGAGGAAATATCCAACCAATGACTGGTCTAACTTGAAACCCATCCCATGGGCAAGAACCAATTCCTGATACTATTAATGGTGCTCTGTTGTGCTTGTGGACAGGAGCCTAGCATAACTCTCCTCTGAAAGCTCTATCTACAAGCTAATGGAAACAAATGCAGAGACCCACAGCCAAACATTAAATGGAGCTCCAGGAGTCTTGTGGAAGAGTTGGAGGAAGGACTGAGGGACTCTAAGGCAAGAAAGGACTCTACAAAAAGACCAATAGAGTCAACTAACCTGGACTCTGGGGGCAGGTCCCAGAGACTGAACCACCAACCAAAGAGCCAAGCATGGACTGGATCTAGGCTTCTTACACATAGGTAGCAGATGCACAGCTTGGTCTTCATGCAGGTCCCCCAGCAACTAGAGCCTCCCTGTGGATCCCATTCCCCTTAATTGTGTTTCCTTGTCTCAGTGGGAGAGGACGTTTCTATCCCTGAAGTGACTTGATATGCCAGAGTAGAGTGATGGGGGGGGAACTTCCTCCTAGAGGAGAAGTGGGAAGTGGAATAGGGGAGAGAGGCCTTGTGAGCAAGTGATCAGTGAGGGGGATCAGGGGGACTAAGACTGGGATGTAAAGTGAATAAATAAATAATTTAATGAAAAATATTAAAATAATAAAAGTAAATGGATTAACCTTTTAGATTTTGTTAAAGAATGCAAGAGCAGCTTTTGAATAACTTCTATCACATGGAAAGGCAAATGTGATTAAAAGACAAGTATAAAATGATTCATAAAATATTTTACACACAAATATAATACCTAAAATTTACCTAAAATTATAATTACCTAAAAATTATAGACAAAATCCTACTTGATTTTACAATATATCATATTTATTTGGGAAAAAAATACCTACGATGTAAAGTCACTGACAGCAGTAATTATAGAGTCATTCTTCTAGAATAAAAAATAAGCAGAGAAAAGAAAGAGTGGAGACTCAGGAACAAGGTAAAACAGAGGAGTGAATGAAAAGAAAAAAAACCAAAAAATCAGTAAGAAATTGCCTTAAAAAAACGTTAAAATATAAAATACCTCAGGGAGAAAAAAAAATCAATGTAAGATAAAATGAAAAGAAAAACATAGAAAATGACTTGACTTTTAAAGTGAGTTTAGATTAGTATCATGAGAAATATGATGTGTCAAGTTTCCCAGAAGACAAAACTAGAGGAAATAGCTTAAATTAAAGACAAAGAGAAAAACTGAAATACAATATGGCAGACAAACAGGAACACAGCTCCAAATGTCTACAACATCAAGAATTTTACATGACCACCCTAGCATGAGGAGCTGTGGCTTTGTCTTCCCAACAATCATGTCCCCTCTGCGCACTGTGCCCTGCTGACACTGTCTCTCCTCTAGGAGATGATCATGGATTCCTACACTGCAGAAGGATGATGGAGCTGCAGGGACCCAAAACAGACCTGCCTCTCCAACCTCCTTCCCTCAGTCATCCCAGGAAGGCAAAGAGAGGTCTTCTGAGAAAAAAATCACAGTTTGTTACATTTTCATACATCTGTGAAAAACAAGTGTACATTTTTTTCTTTTAAGATTCTTGCTAGTGTGAATCATTAGACATAGAGACAACCAAGACCTTTTCCTTTTCCACTTAAAAGCAATCACCTATGCTTGAAGCTTCAGAAAGTGTGTGTGAGTGTGTGTGTGTGTGTGTGTGTGTGTGTGTGTGTGTGTGTGTGTGTGTATGTCTGTGTTTGTGTGTCTGCGCTGGGCCATGAGAGACTGCCAGGGCACCCCCGGGTGGGGAGTGAACTCAGCCTGATTCCGTGGGGAGCAAGACTCTCCGGTGGGGAGCCACTGGCCTGGAGGTGGCCAGCGGCCAATTGGTCTCAATTCTGGGGCTCCAGGAGATCTGGGGCTCTGGAAGGCTGCAGCAGAACAGAGATGAGGAGTGCGCAGGGGCCGTGTGAAGCGAGAGGAGAGGGCTCTGGCACTGCACTCCATGGAAAGTGCTCATTTGTCATATTTGATTGGCTTGGATGGCACCTCCCGTGACTGGAATGCAGAGAAGTCCTCCACAATGGCAGCATGATGACAGGCCCCAGTAACATGAGAAAGTCTGGGGTTCCATGAGCTTTATTGTCATGGCGGATGATAGATGGTCCAGATGTCACCTCCCCCACTTAAGCTGGGGGGGGGGCTGACTTAAATAAGGAGGGAGAAGGGGAGGAGGGTCACTTAATTAGCTACGCCCTCTGGCCTTTAGGTAACTTATTAATATGGAAATCTCTTGAGGCTGAAGCCTGTAGTCATGCCCTCTACCTGTGTAGGGTGACATAAGCCTCTCTGGGAAAGACTGCAATGTCCTATGTGACTGAATGGTGCAGGTTAATGGAGTTTTATGCCATGTGTTACATATCTGGATTCTGGGAGCACATCAGAATAGATGTCCTTCCCTTGCAGAGTCTCTGGGCTACTTTCAGCCAGCCAGCGCTTCTACCAAAAACCAAGACCCCTTTGACCTTCCCACAAGGATGGAACAAGCATAGTGTGAGGCTCTGCCATGCTTCAGAATGAAAAAAAAAAAAACTAAACATAATCTATTGTGAGCATCTAAAATTCTCTGTTCATTACTTATTGGCAGAAGTTTGCTGCAGATAAGAGAAATAGGAAAATTGATACGAAGACACCATGGGCTATGATCATCCCAGTAGAGACTCATGAGACCAATTTACAGTGATAAGAGGCAAAGCTCAAATGGATGAATTCAATGATCTAGTCAGACTAAGGCTTTTCTGCCTTTTTTGTGGTATGAACCTTATTTAGTTTATACTCACTAGGTTTGAATGAATATACTTTAAACTCGTAAGTTAAATAGGAAAAACACCTGCATTATATTGGTAGGAACAAAGACAAAAAGAAAAAATGACTTGGGGGGAAGGGAAGGGAGGACAAATAACGAAGGCAACTAAGAAACCTCTAACTTCTCACTAGTAATTTGCACTCCTGAAAGACTTCATTAACTCTGTCCCATGTATGTGATATGTTTGCTGGAACCATGGCTTTCCCAGCCTCTTCCTAATGAATGGAGGAGAATATTGTCTCCAGTCTACCTAGTGTCTTAACAAAACTACAGCACTAACAGTAAACCCAATCCCACCTACGGCCCAAAATGTTCAGGAATATTACACCTTGAAACTTGGCCCTTCACCTAATTTTAACTCCACAACATTCATTTAAATCTCACCTGCCTCCAATGTGCCTCCAAACTGAAAAACAAAGTCTAGAATGTGTCGTATTGTTAATTGGGAGATGAGCTGGGTACTGTGGCACAGTTCTTTAATCCCAGCACTCAGAAGGTAGAGACAGGTGGATCTCTATGAGTTTGGGGTCAGCCTGATCTATGCAGTGAGTTCCAGGCCACCCAAGGCTACATAAGGAAACCCTTCCTTAAGTAAGTAAGTAAGTAAATAAGTAAATAAATAAATAAATAAATAAATGATTGAATACATGCATGCATATATGCATGCATACATACATACATACATACATACATACATACATATATACACACAGACGAGTCTATGATTTTCCTTTAAAAAGGTGGAGAATACTAAACTCCTGTCCATAAAATGAGCTATAGATAGAATGCTTTGGGGAACACAAGTCATGACTTGTCTAAGACAATGCAAATACTTGGTAGGAAACAATTCCTAAGTTGTTGGGTTTTTTAAAAAATAGAATTTATTCCAATATATAAAATTGTTTCCTATCTTTTCCTAGTTCATCAACTTTTCCTAGGCAGCATTGAGAAAATAAACACGTGTCATTATGCATTTAGGACTTAATAGTGTTTAATGTTCCATTTCAAAATGTACTTTTAATTAAAATAGAATCCTATCACATCCCTCTTCCCTTTCCTTGACTCACTCCCACCAAATACCACTCCATCCAATGCTTTCCATGATTCCCACTCTCAATACAATATTCCTGCTTTTATTATTATTGTTACATACGTATATATGCACCCATATCCTTGCAAGAGGCTAACTCTCCCTCTCCCAGTAGTTATATTTGCCCATATTTGTTTAAGAGCAGGACCAGTGAAATAGTGTCCTTTCTACTTCACACATCTATAGATATTGCAATCGCTCTAGTCTTGCTTATAAAATCATTTCTAGAAGAGACTATTTCATACCAGATTCCCCGATACTCTGAGTCTTAAAAATCTTTTTGTCCCCCACTTTCTGCCTTGGTCCCTGACACATAGATGCAAGAATTGCAATGTAAATGTATCCACTGGGACTGGTCTTGTCACTACACACTGATCTCTTCACTGTACTTGTGTTTTCTGTATATCCTGTAAGGAGATATATATGCTATAAAGAGACGTTTGTTGTGAATGCTATACATGCTGGAAGGAGAAGCTTCATTGATGAGGGGCGATGGTTACACTAATCTGTGAGTTTAAGGGTAAATTCAGAACGGAGTAAGGAAGTGTGAAGATCTAGCAAGTGGTGGGAGTAGATTCTTTTCCAAGGTCCATGACCTCTTTAGCCTTAGGAAGGTGGATAGTTGCCATCCTGTTCTGTGGGTCTCAAGTCGATGTAGGCAGCTGTCTACATGTCACTTACTGCAAATTTAAGTATATCGTGCTATGGTGGTCATTGTGGTTCACAGGCATGGCATCCTGGTAAGGCTATTAGCTGCCGCTCTCCGCAGCTCAAGATTTTCTGACGCTCCAGTAACTAGACAGCAGGAAGGAGGCTTGCAGGTTAGATCTATCTCAGATGTTTATGCTTCTCATGTTTGCCCCAAAATAATAAAATCAATTTTATTTTGAGAAAAATTAACTGATTCGAGGATAATTTCAAGATGAAAGAAAAAGACCTTCACTGTAATTGAGGATTTGACAGAGATAGCCCAATACTATATTAAAATTCTAGGTTTTTCCTGTTTGAGTGAGTGAAATGAAAAATTCATAAGGGAGGATTTAATGAGTCAGTGAAAAATCTAAATCCATCAGAATGTGATTCACTGCACACTACCAACTGCTCAGTACTTGAATGAATACATTAAAGAACTGTGTGTGTCCTGAGTTCTGAATGAAGATCGACACAGGGACTGAAGCCTAGGCTTTACTAGCAAACAGGCCTAGCCACTGCTGCACTTTGCCCAAGGTAACATTGCAACCTACTGGACTTGTTCACCACATTGCAACAACCAAGATGTACATGGTAAGACCCATAAAAAATTTTCATTTACATTTATTCTTTTTTAATAAATACTTTCTCATTTTCATTTGTTTAGATATCTTATTGTGTCTGTTTTTATGTTATTTTCAAAAAGTACCATTTGAAATCCATCACTTAAAATTGATTTCTATTAATGTTTGTCTTTAAGTAAATCAATTACTGTGTAAAGCAGCCGCGTGTCTTTCTTCCTCAATCTTGCTTGTAGCATTATGTGATTCCCTATATCTCATTAAATTTTCTTGGTCTTATTATTAAAATTTAAATCTGTAACATCATATTACTGCCATTCATAAAATATTTAGTGTAATTTTGACTTCATATCTATTATTGTAGTGTCAATACACCTTATATAACATATACTTTATAAATAGTCTCTCTCTATAGTTTAATATGCACGTTATTATTCAAGCATTGAATTGTTTTCAGTATTCCACAATAGTTTATTCAATTTGTTTTCCACTGTCATCCTTGGTTTTGATATGTGCATTGATTTTGTGTTGCAAAATTCCTTTATTCTATCAGAAAATGCAATTCATAAGCAAGTTAGTTTAAGGTTGATTGGACAGAGATCCTTGATTGATAAAAAAATTTAGATTTTATATTGTATGTATTTGTTCAGAAGTATTTTCACTTTACTGCTGTAAGAAAATGATAAACCTGGTACCTTTGCTTATTAAGAATAACCACATTTCTTCCATTTCTTGTAATCATTTTTATCTCAGATTTTATGAATCTATTTTATTTGATTATGAGTATTATATTTTAAATGGGTATTTTCATTGTTTTCTTTGTGCTAAAATTTCTTCTATGGTATATACATTTTATTTTTAGACAAGATCTCAACTATGTGGGCCTGGTTTTGCCTGGAACTTGCTGTCTAGACTAAGCTGGCTTCAAAGTCATAGGTATCTACCTGCCTCTGCCTCCTGAGTATAGGGATTAAAGTCATGTGTCACCATGCCAGCTTTAAGCTGTATCTTTGTCATGTCTATTATCCTCACTTGAAGAGTTATATCTCATTGTATTTCAGAATTCTTATGAATTCTGGAATGTGTTTCTTTATAGTTTGGAGCCTAGATTTTATTATTCCTCATTCATATGTAGTTTAAGTCCTCTGAATCCTTATGTCTTACTTAGAGTTTCTATTGCTAAAAAACAAACAAACAAAAACAAAACAAATAAACAAACAAAACCCACCATGACTAAAAGTAACCTGGGAAGAAAAGGATTTATTTCAATTTATAGCACTCAGATCACCCTCTCATCATGGATGGAAGTCAAGTCAGGAATTCAAGTGGGAACTGAAACAGAGGAGTTCAAGAAATTCTGCTTACTGACTTGCTCCTTGTGGCTTTCTTATTGCATCTAGGACCACCTGTCCAGGGGTGACATTGCCTGCAGTGATCAGGGCCCACCCACATCTATCATTGGTCAAAAAAATGCATTACAGATTTGCAATTGGCAAATTTTCTGAAGTCATTTCTCAACTGAGAGTTCCTCTCCCCAAATGACTCTAACTCATATCAAATTGACATAAGATTAACTAATACTACTCATTTCCCAATTTCATTTTAATTCTTCTACCTGCTGTGCTGTGATCATATCTTAGATTGTTTCTGGAGTTTTCATTTTCTGGAGTGGCTCCCATAACAGTTCCATCTTTTAGAAACTTTAGCAGACTGTTCCCTAATATTTTCATCTATTTTGTAGAATAATTCTAAGTATGTTTCATCCTTATTCTCCCACCTGATTCATTTTTACATTGCCACTGAATCTTCTCTCTTTCATTCGTTTTTAACTGGAAAATCAATATCTAGACAGAGCATTTGACAATGTTAAATCACAGTGGAGTGTTACAACACTTAAGTGCTGGGAGCCTTTCTCCTCAGATTCAATTCAGAATAACATCATTTATTAATATAGGACTTTCTAAACTATGAGTTCAGAAGGCAAATATTCCAAAATAGAACTTAAGTCATTTTTCTGTGAACGGTATTGTTTGCTAATTTTACTCAATTTTAAAGTATTACAAATCTACATGAAATTGGGAAACAAAATATTTGGTAAGAACCTATTAACCATTATAAAAACTTATTGTTTGAGCAGGGCAGTTTGATTAGGTTTTTTTCCCATAGTAAGATAGAGATTTATTATTTGAGTAGAAATACAGCATGTCCTGTTTTATGATTCAGAGAATCACTCTGTTGCTGGACTAAACACATCCTCAAACTTGAGTTCAGGCCCATGTCAATTTTGGTCAACCTCTAATACTTTGTTTCTTAATGTATAGGAGTATTTTGCTTGCATACCATAAGTGTACCCTGTGAATGCAATCCTAGGAGGCCAGAAGACAGTGTTGGTTTCCCTGGAACTGGACTTATGCAGAGTTGTAAGCTGCCCTGTGGGTGCTGAGTCTTCCAGAAGAACAGCAAGGGTTCTTAACCACTATGCCACCTTCCAGGTTCAATTCCTTCCACTTTTCACAGGAGAGCTTCTTGTGAAACCAAAACATGTCTCTGAGAGTCCAAATCCTCTCACAAGCACATATTGGGCATGCTGAAAGTGTCACTGAGTATGCCCCTTAAGTCCACACCTAGTTTCATATGTGGAAGTTGATAATCCTCTATCTCTCATGCACCTTACAAAGACATCTGCAAAGTATGTTTGTGGGTATGTGCAGGGGCAGTGCTGAGGTTGTGCATACACAGGCTCACATAAACCCTCTATATTTGTATTGACTTTCTCAGTCTTTGAGCTGAATACTCCATTTCCTAATAGCACTTCTTCCAAAGCTCTTCTCAAATAAACAAATGCAGTTTAATGTTTTAATTAGAGTCTTATTATAAATAAAGCTAAACTAAACAAGGGAAAAGAGTAGTAATATAGATATAAGTGTAGATTTCTCTAGTGATGCAGCAGACAACATGAAAGCTTGGGCCAGGTGGTAGCAATATCTTTTAAAAAGAAACTACTATGATTTGGATACAGCAAAGATGAAGAAACTGGTTGATATATAGATTGTGAAAATGGAGCAAGGAGAGAGAAAGAGAGAGAGAGAAAGAGGGAGAGAGAGAGATGATAGGTAGATAGATAGATAGATAGATAGATAGATAGATAGATAGATAGATAGAAAGAATGTGAGAGTGCTCTCAAAGGTATTACCAAAGTGATTGGCTTAAATAAGCAAAGCAAAGTTTGGGTTTGAAATAATCCAACCTTCTGTTTTAAGTTAGTAAAGTTCTGTGCAGAATCTTACCCGTCCTTGGATTACCAGGCTGTTAAATTAATAACTCTGTCTGGGAGTCCATTTTCAGGTTCAAGCTATGTATTTTGGCTGCCAACATGTTGATGTTGTTAAAGACATTAACACAATGGGCAGGAATAAAAGTATTCCCAGGATAAAAAGGGCTAGCATGATCAAGCTATATATGCCATTCTTGAAGCTTGACCAAAATAGAAATACTGACCTCAGGCCATGGGTAATTTTATTAGCAGTATCTGTCACATCAGCAGAGCAGCATTCTTTAAGTTCATAAGCTCACTATGCAAAGTTAAAACATCCAGAGAGGTGTTAGAATTATGCCAAATCTGCAAGTGTCTTTAAACTTTTTCCTAATTATAATGACTACCACTGTAAATTTTAGAGCTAACATGAATCCAATGGTATTTGGCATGACACTTGAGATGGCTCCTTACTCTTAAACTCTGAACCTCCTTCCAATAATTTGAATTGGATAACGAGCATCAATCCAATCTTCCAAATGCCTATCTAAATCCTCTTGTATATTCAACACATTAGTAACATTTTTTTTGCTAAATGATTCACAAAAGTAGCTGTCTTGACTTCTTGTGTCAAAAAAATTGCTGAGGCAGTGATGCTAGCAATTAATGAAATTAAAGCTGTTATACCAGCAATAATCAAGCTCACTGCCCTCTTGCTTCTGCTTAAAGCCTAACTCACTTCTTCCAGCACTTGCAAGCTTTTTTTTATTTTCAGAATACCAAGGTTCTGTGATACTCAGGACACTAAAACAAAAGTTGGTTGATAGACCTTCATAACAGATGTGCCAGGTTTCAACACACTAACACAATTAGAGAGTACACAATCAATGCAACTTACATTAAGTACCATAGAAGAAACAAAATTAATTTTAACTTGACAATTCAAAGAGCCTAAACACATGTACTAACATTTGTTTGAAATTCAGATCCTGTCCCAACTTTATCTCTTGCTAATATAACATCATAGAAAACTACAGCTAACTTCCAAATATGTCTCTGAAAATTTCCAGAACCAGCCTTCCAAATAAAGACTGTTATTTGCAATATTGGATTAATTTCTAGACCAGTACATGATTGAGTCAAAATAACTGGTCACATTTAAGAAAAATACAAGAGTCATTATAACTTCTCTTTTTGATTCTCTGTCCTACAAGGTCTAAAAATTTGAGGCAAAGCAGCTTGTCCCATCTGAGGTATAGGTACGCAAAGGTGGGTCAGGAATGTATGTCCAATACAGCTTCCCATTCACAATTGTCAGGGCATTCAGCAAGCTCACATTGCTTTTGATAATGCATATTCCACTATGGGTAAGGAAGGCATTCTTGGCAGAATGACCTAAGACAGGATCAGTCTTGTTCATGAAATAAAAACGGGGGAGAGGCAGAAAGCTTTTCAGGCTGCTTGGCAAGAATCTAACATGGGCCAAGGACAAGAAAATGGGCTACTTGGCAGGAATATGACATTGCTCAAGGACAAGGAAGTAGGCTTCAGGAAGGAATCTGATATTAGACTAGAACAAAGAAGTAGGCTTCAGACATGAATATGCCTTTGGACTAGGACAGAGAAGTAGGGTCATACAGTTTGGTCATTCTGATAAGCCCTTAGAAACAGTGATCATGGGAGTGTTCACGGAATTTTGTTTTTTGCCTTGTTTGTTCTTTGCCTATTTGTGTTTATTGTCTTGCTTGTTCCTTGACTATTTGAATCTATTGTATTGCTAGTTCCTCTACCTAGAATTGACCTTAATACATGCATGTAATGAAAATGGTATAAAAGCAAAAAGCAGACAGGGGTATGGGCTGGGGGATTTCTAAGGAGGGGAAATGAGTAAGGGGAATGACATCTGAAATGTAAATAAATAAAATATCCAATTGAAATTAGAAGATGAAAAGAGGAAATAATCAAACCAAAGTGTCTATTAGACACCCAAATGGGAATGCCGGTCAGCACTGCAATGTGCAAAATCCAAGTTGAATATTATATCTGGAAAATAACAGCATGCAATTCATATATAAACTGACAAATGAATGAGACCACCATATATGTGAATCTGGGTATATAAAAGAAAAACCAAATACCACAATAATAATACTGAGAAGCAGTAAAATCAAAGATAAAATTGAGCAAGAGTCACCGTGAAGAAGAAATCTAAGTAAGTCAATATTCTAAAATATTTCCAGGAGGGAGAGAAATGCTACTAAACAATTTAAATGAAATGAAGGTTGGAGTTTTAGCACCTACTATGGTATTGTGTCACTCATCAACTACCTTAAGTGTTTTTCATGAAATAATGTGTGCCATCTGGCTTTATGTCAACTTGACACAAGCTGGAGTCAGTAACAAGAGGGAACCTCAATTACAAAATATCCCACAAGATTAGTTGGCAAGCCTGGGTTTATTATATTTTATACATGATGTGGGGGTTTCCCCTCATTTTGAGTGGTGACACCCCTGGGAGAGTGGTACTGGGTGCTAGAAGAAAGGAGGCTGAGAAAGTTCGGAAAAGGTAGCCAGGAAGCTTCACTCCTCCGTGGCCTCTGCTTTAGTTCCTACCTCCAATTCCTACACCATTTGACTTTCTGCCTTAATTTTCCTTAAAGACAGGCTGTGTTATGGAACTATAACCTGAAATAAACCCTTTCTTTCCCAAGTCGCTTTTGCTTAATGTTTTAGCATAGCAGAAGAAACCTAAATAAGATAGAAAATAGTATCGGTCCATCTGGGATTGCTGTGACAGACACAACCCTGTGTTTTGGAAGAAGGACTTAGCATTTTTTGACTACAAAAGCCATTACAGATGGTTGTGAGCCACCATATAGATGCTTGGAATTGAACGCAGGACTTCTGGAAGAGTAGCCAGTGTTCGTAACTGCTGAGCCATCTCTCCAGCTCTCTATATTTTTTAAGGTGGGCTGTTTTGTATCTTTTAAATGGTATTTAATAAATACTATTTTTTCCTAGTTTTAGTCATTAATTCATCATAACCTATTATATCACAGCTCTATAGCTTATCCAGTTAATTGGTAATTTGGAAAGAATTAAGTTATACCTCGAAGAGGTTTTATTTTTTTTTTAATTATATATATATATATATATATATATATATATATATATATTATATTTCACATAAAATTTTATATATTCATGGCTTATTTGAATTCATTAGATAGAAAACATTTACAAAGCAAACTAGAGAACCACCAATGATAATTGTTTGTGTAAAATCATGAGACAATTATAACCAGAAGCAATGTCATTCTTAAGATAGTCCTTGATGATTTTCCTTGTCTCCTTTGAGAGGGAAGTTTTGTGGAGTATTCATCAGAGAAGACTCATTAAATAGGGGCTTAAACCAACTGAGATCTCAGTGTAGCACTGAACCTTCCTTAGGGTGAGCTTTTTAACCACAAAATCCATACCCTGAGTAGACATACTTCAGTTATCATGAACAGTTAGCCAGAAGCAGAACTTCAGAAGCCAAAAAAAGCAAGGTAGTACATTTAGAGACTCCCAAAATTGTAGACTTTAATGGATTAGGCCTGGATTAGCAGGTGGTGCTGTCTATGTGTTGAGTCTTACAGCATGAATGGTACTTCCATTATTGGGTTGGCTGTGCTAAGATATGGGGGCCTGTTACAGAAAGTATGCAATCTATATTTAACTATGCATCAACCAAAGTAAGTATAAGGAAACGATAAAAATTTTCATGCAGAAAGTAGGGCTAATAGAAATCATAAGACTAGAAGTATAATAAATAAAGTTGGAGATATAACTCAGGAGTAATATTTTTCTAGTTTACACAAGGTTCCAGTTACAAGTCCCAGTACCACAAAAAACAAAACAAACAAAAATACACATTTTTGTAAATGTGTGACTCCTGGGAGAAAAACAGGACTATAAGGAGTATGATAAAAGTGTTATATGCCTACCAATACTCATAAAGCCACTTACAATTTAAATATATTCCCATAAAGAGCATTATGGTCATGTCCTAGTTCATTCTAAGTAGATAATAATTAATCAAGGAAAAATAGCATACATAGCATATAGTGGAAACATAAATAATTTTTATGGATTATTATATTTATTCTTGCCTACTACACAAAAAACCCTAGTTTTTAAACTATAGTACTATAAAAATAAAGAGAAAATTAGAATTAAATTAATTTTAAAATTATTAATGACTTCTTAAAATATTATACTACACAGCAAAGATAATGATATTTAAATGATTGGTAGAATATATTTTGCCTGTATTATATCATTGAGTTAGGATAATTTTCCCAGTATACTGTCAAATATCTAGTTGTTTAGAATATACAATCAATTAAATTTTTGTCTTTATAACTAATTGATTGTGTGACCATACAAAATAAGTTTATACTTCTCCATTTTTTAATTTTTTATGAAACAGGATAATTTTGTTATTTTAAGAATGCTTGTTTTTAGAGATGTAAATTCATAAATTATTAAAGTTGAGTCCACTCAATCCACTTATTAGTAGGATCATTAATACTTTCAGAAATCTATCCAACCTGCTTTGATTAATGAATTAATATATCTTAATTTCTATTTTATATAAATTATTCTTAATTTGTAAAATAAAGAAGTTATTAATGAAATCATTTGTTGATGTTTTAAGTTAAGCATTATATAGAGATTAAATGACTTCTTTGCCAGGAACTTAGTTAAATGTGAAAATTCATAGGTTAGAGCTTGCTCTTTTCCACAAATGTGATAATTTTCTGTTTAATACACACACACACACACACACACACACACACACACACACACACCCCATAGACTTGATTTGCTTCAAAGGAGGCTTACCATCTGAAATAAATTTAAACAACAAATCAGATTGTGAACATATAGAATATAAGGGCCACACTATTTTTGCTGAGTTGTATTAGCTAAACCAATAAGGAGGAAAAATATAAAGTACTGTAAGAAAAAACATCTAAGAACCATTATAAAATGTGGAATGAGTGAAACATCACTAAAGCTTCTAGATATATAAATGGTTAAATAATTTACTGTATGATTTCTAATAGTATTGAAGATTTTTCTGTCATGAATGGAAAATTGGATAAAGTAAACTGAACAGTTTATAATAAAAGTGAATGTTACAGAACACCCTTATTTTGTCTCCTATGGGCAATATTATTAAAGAAGCCATGCAGTAATTTATTACTGAATGCCAAGATACAATCTGAAGCCATAAAAATGCTCCAATTTAAGATAGTTGAAGAATTTACAATTTTTGTGACCCTAGATCAAAACTAGCATTTATAATCAGGCCACCTTTTCTTAATTTAATAGGTCTTCAATAGAAGTTGGAGCACTTTAAAAACATCATTTTATGATATGGCTTAAGATTTATATCTGTGTAAACCTGGAACAAATATGGTTTGCCAACTAGTGAGGATACATTCAGTCTTTTAACGAGAGCCATTTTTAACAACAATAAAAAAGAAACAAAACACTGAACGTTACCTGTAAACCTCTGTTGGAGAATGAATTACTCAAAAATTTGCTCCTTCAGTCTTTACACCGAACCCAGGCCTGCAAAGGACTTTGTGTGAACAGGAAAGCATATTAGAGTGCTATCAATGGCATCTATTGATTTCTTTCACCCACATTAATGAAGGCCAATGTTATCCTTTGTGCTGTTACAAATCTTCCCATTATCTGATATCTGGGTATCCAAGATTTTCAAATTATGTCTGTAATGGAATGAACACATGAGTATTTCTAAGTAGAGTTAGATATACTAGATGAATTATGTTTTAATTAGCACAAGACTTAGACAAACATAAATAAAGGACCCATATATCTAAATGATGTAAGTGTAATAATATTATTTATTAGAGTCCACACTGAACTTAAATTAAGAAATGTTTTGAAATCTTTTGTAATCTAATCATAGCTTTGAGACTTATATTATGGCACAAATGTGTTGATCTAAAAAAGAACACATGAAAGATTTTAAATTACTGATTTTTTTTTACTATTATTTCAAATATATTTTCTAAGTAAGCCAATACATACTATGTTATGTCATACTAGCACAATGATGTAGTAAACTATGCATTTTTAAAGGTAAAAACATATTGGTGAAGAATTGGACAAGTTCAGTTGTGTGTGTTGGGATATTTTCAGCCATTTAAAAGAAGGTTAAAAGAAGGAAATTCCATCTTTTGTACTATGACTGAACAAAGGATATTGTGGTAACTGAGATAATCAAGACAGAAAAACAAAAACCTCATGACCTCACTGACAAATGGAATCTAAGAAAAGTGAGTCCATAAATAGGAAGATAGAATGGAGGAAACAAGGCTAATGCTCCCTTTCCCAGCAGTCATTATTCGCCTATAGGTATTTGTCTAATGTTTGTACTTCATAAATTCATCCCTTTCTGGTTAGCATGTCTAAGAATATTTCCTGACCATGCGAAAGCCATTGTTTTGAAGAGATGTTTTTAGAGGATAAAATGATTTAGTTGACTAAAATTAACTTAAGTATAACTATTATGTTATATTTAATATATAATATATTATTAATTAATTTTGCTAGTGCATAATGTGTAATATATATGTTTAACAGATTACATTGTCAATAATACGGTAATTGTTGATGATATAAATATGTTGCATTCTAGAAAACTACTAATAGAGTAGATTTTTAAAGTATCACTACATATACATATGTATGCAATAATAATAATAATAATAATAATAATAATAATAATAATCAGAAAAGAGGCTATAATTTGAGAGAAAGGGCATGGAAATGGCTGGAGGAAGTGTAAATGGGAGTAAATGCATGAGGTAATTAACACATGCAAATTAAGCCAAATGTTGCTATTTCACCATAAATATAAATATTTCAAAATGCACAGTAAATACATGTAATGTTGTCAACTAATCAGTAGTAAACATAAATAAGTATAGAATTTTAATGTATTCAAATTAAAGAGGATTAGGTATCAGATTGTGGAAAATTTAGCATACAATATTAATATATACTTGCATCAATGTTTATTTTAAATGCATCTTTAATTAAAATGAAATGTCATTATTTTCTGCACTCTTTTTTCTTCTTCCAGCCACTTCTATTTACATTCCTTCCAGCCTCTTCCTATTATAGTACTAATATTCTCAAATTATAGCTTCTTTTTCTTCGATTATTATTGTTGCATGCATATATATGTATATGTATGCACAGATACATAAATACTACCTTTGAGTTTGTTTATGTTGTTTGGGTGCATATGGTTTCAGGGCTGACCACTTTGTATTTTATAGCCAATAAAGAATCTCTCCTCTGGCTAATTCCCCCTCTCCCAGAAGTCATCAATTGCCTATAGATACTTGTCTAAGGGTAGGACTCCATAAATTCTCCCCTTTCAGGTTAGCATGTCTAAAAATATTGCCACTGTTTCAGGCTTGTTTATGTAGCCATTTCCAGGAGGGACTGTTTCATAGCAGAACACCACTTTCTGGTATTTTGTCTCTTACAATCTACCTGTCCACATTTCTGCCATGTTCTCTGAGCCATAGATGCAGGAACTGTGATGTGGACATAACCACTGTGGCTGGCTTCCCACAATCCATTGATCTTTGCATTAGCCTAGTTGTGGTTTTCTGTAATGGTCTCCATTGCTATTAAGAGAAACTTCTGTGATGAAATATAATAGCTACACTTATCTGTGGGTGTAAAGATACAATTTAAAATGTAGTACAAATGAATAACAGTGCCAAAGACATGAGAGTGAAGATATCCATATGAGATACATAGCTCAATGTCTCTGGATGGATATCAAAAAGTAAAATTTCTGGATCATATTGGCAGTTACAATGTTGGTTTTCTGAAGAATACTACTTTTCACAATGAATTTGCTTACTTATACCCACAACCAACAGTTATAATAAATGGTAGTATAAAGTAAATGTCATATTGCCGCAAAATGTTATTAAAATGTTTGTGCAGCAAATTGTAAAATAAATAAATAAATAAATAAATAAATAAATAAATAAATAAATAAATAAATAAAATGTAGTACAAAATTATACTGCCCTAGCAAAAGTCGATTCTTCCTAAGGTCTATAACCTTACTAGCCTTGGGAAGTTGGCTAGATTTCCAGCCATGATTTCCTTCCTATTGAGTGGACATTTAGTAGATTTAGACAGCTGTTAGTTACCATGGAAGCAAGTACCACTTATTGCACCATTACAGATATTTTACCATTGTGGTCATCAATGAGTTCATAGGTGTTGCACCTAGGTAGGACTATTAATTGTTTCCCTTACTTGGAAGCTTACAACATATTTTCTCATACTTTGGAAGATAGATTTCAGAAAGGAAGCTTTCAGATTAAATTTAGCCTAAATCATCTAAGTCCTATATCCTAAATCTTTAATGTTGTGGTGGTGAATATGTTTGACCCATGGGAAGTGGCACTAGTAAGAGGTGTGGCCTTGTCAATATAAGTGTGGAGGAAATGTGGAGGAAATGTGTCACTGAGTAGGCAGGCTTTGAGGGTTTCTCCTATGTCCATACTCTGCTCACTGTGGCTATGTGTAGAAGAGAGTCTCTTCCTGGCTGCCTTTGGATCAAGATGTAGAACTCTTGGCTCCTCCAGAACCATGTCAGCATGGATAATGTGATGCTTCCCATCTTGATGATAATAGACTGAACCTCTGAAACTAAGCCAGCCCCAACTGTTTTCTCTCAAAAGAGTTTCCTGGGTCATGGTGTCTCTTCACCAAAATGGAAACCCAAACTAAGACAAATGTCTTCAGCAATGGTGACTTAGCTTCAACCTCTGAAAGGCAACCAATGCATATATCAATAATCTATATTGTTTTGGGAATATTTTGGACTACAATGACCAGGCATATAAAAGAGTGTTTCTTAGTTACCTTAGTCATTGAGAGCTCAAAACTGGGGGAATGTTTATGGATAGCTGACAGTTTTAAAATTGAATTCAGATAACTTCTTCAATTCAAGTTCTGAAATAATCACTTAATAAAGTCTTGATTATCATATGCTAAAGATCACATTTCACTCTGTTGGAAATATACATTTTTAGCAAGTATCTATAACATGTTTATAATCTAAACTGTGAGAAATTCTTTCTTCATTAAAACATCTCTATGATATAGGTATGCATATCTCACCTCCACACATGTTATAGCTGAAGCATATATAAGCAAATAGGTTAAAAGTGATCACTGTTTCTTACCAAAACCTCAACTGTACATCATTTTCTTGCAAAAGGCTAAAGCAAGTCATGTTTAGGAAAGATGCAGATATATTATGAATAGATTATTTATTCATCTATTGCAGTGACATTCAAGGTCTTCAAGACAACTGTTACTGTAAATACTAAAGCTAATAAAGCTATACACATAATAATAAAAAAATAATTTTGTGTACAACTCTTAAATACAAATCAGTATAAAGCAGAAAACACTATGGTTTATGGTAGATATGGGATATTATGTCCTGACAGAATGCTGTCCCCTGCCTTCTGATAAGGTGAAGATGAGTCCCATACTCGATGTTGTTGTTCTTATTTTTTTTTTCATTTTTTCCCTTCTCAGGTCCCTCCCTCCCTTTATCTCCCATGATTATTTTGTTTGCCCTTCTAAATAAGATTGAAGCATCCACACTTTGGTCTTCCTTCTTAAGCTTCATATAGTCTGTGAGTTGTATCTAGGGTATTCTGAGCTTTTGGGCTAATATCCACTTATCAGTGAGTGCATACCATGTGTGTTCTTTTGTGACTGGGTTACCTCACTCAGGATGATATTTTCTAGTTCCATGCATTTGCCCACAAAATTCATGAAGTCATTGTTTTTAATAGCTCAGTAGTACTCCATTGTGTAAATGTACCACATTTTCTGTATCCATTGCTCTGTTGAAGGACAGCTGGGTTGTTTCCAGCTTCTGGCTATTATAAATAAGGCTGCTATGAACATAGTGGAGCAGGTGTCCTTGGAACATGTGTCCTTGGAGCATGTGTCCTTGAGTACTATACTCTTATTTAAGGTAAGTCTGTTGCTTTCAGCTGTCAGCTAAGATACTCTTTGATATTATTTAGTGAGTTTATGTGTCTGAAAAGATCTAAGTTGAAAAATTAGAAAAGGTGGGTGTTATGATTTACTTATATTAAATTTTTTAGATTATGAGTTGAATATTTGTGATAAATACTCTAATATAAAAAGGACAACGAGTCATATGGGTACCACATGATATCAACCATTTTCTGGACATCAACTAGATTTTTAAAAATAATTCCTGGCTGGAGAAAATAAAACAACAAAGGATCACTTACTTAAAATGGCATAAAATCAGACGGACAATAGACAATATTATGGATAGAATAGAAAATAGCAGAGATATAAATGTTCACAAAATACTGTTTAAAGGATACTTAGTTTTAAAATAAATGTAAATTTAAACCAAGAAACCATCATGGTAATTTTAAAAGGAGTTATATTCTACAGTAGTCATGAAGTACTCAAGTTATCTTTTCATAAGGTATCTCTCGTAAGATCTACAGAGTAGTTTTCTACACAAGTCTCAAATTGCTAATATATAAATAACAAAACTTAAAATAAACAGTAAAGAGAATTTCTAAATTTTCCAAAATATCTATAACCTAAGAAAAAATACCCAATAGTACTAAATTTAAGTAAGTATATAGAAGAGCTGCATTTTGAGGTTTGATCTCACCTGCTAATAAGAATAAAGACTCAACTACATCAAGCACTGCTCTTGGCAGTTCTGTAGCAGTGATGCTCACTATCATGTTCTAAAAATCACTCTTTTCAAGTGAGTATAAGTTTCAAGTTAGATACCTGTGTGTATTTAAAAAGAAAGTAGGATGTATATCTAAAAAGAAAGTAGGATGTATATATAAATAAATATACATATATATATATACATACACACATATAAATACACACATATGTGTGTACATATATACATATATATGTGTGTGTGTGAATTTTTGAATAATTTAAAAATGTTTGCCACAATGAAATGGAATAAAGATAAGGTAGTAACATATATTGGTATATTATTTAACAATCCAAACAAAGGCCCCTAAGTTATTCATAAAGCATGAATGACCTTGCAAACACTATAGAGTGAAAATCATAGGTGTACAATGACAGATACTTTTTTATTCATTTAGATAAGGATAACAACAGTAAACCTTAATCTGCTGTTTCGCAAGTCAGAACATGAGTATCCTTTTGGCTACAAAGTGGATGTTATCAAAGAAGACACAAAAACATTACATCTGAGCAGTGATCATACATTATTTCTTAGTCTGAACAGTTAAAGAAATGTGTTTCTTTCATGATGCTTTTCCCTGTAATACCTGTATGCATATGTGGTCCTGAAATTAAAAGATTTTAAGATACCAACAACAGCAATGATACCAACAAAAGCCATTATCTGTAACAAATATGAACACAAATTGACACTTCCAAACAGATGCATCAAGTAGCACCTTTTCTATTCTTTTGATGTACCCACATACTAAATACTATCAACTTTTTTTAGTTTATTGTTTTGGTTATTATTTAATACAAACAGAATTGACTTTATGCATATATTGTATGCCCTATATATTGATTTTTCATAAATTAAAAATAAAATGTATTAGTGAGCTCTCCATGACTGAAATAATCAGATTATGATCAGAGCTTTATTAAAATGCTGTTTACCTAGGGGTAGAATGTGATAAAGAGAAAAAAGGAAATTACCTGAGCACCACGATCTGTTAAGGGTATATCCATAATACCCTAATGTCCTCCTGTAGTCTTCTCTTATAAAAGGTTCAATAACATTTCTAATGAGCAAGTCTTTATCACATTGGCCTTTGGGGATACTTAAAATCCAAAGTAAAGCAGTATTATTTCATATCGAATGACTGTAGTGAATTGACTTATCTTTTAAGATCAATAGTGAGGGCATGAACATGCACAAGCCACAGCGTTCAATCTGTGGAACCATGAAGAAATATATTAGTTTGGTAGAATTCTTATAGAATTTCTGTTTTGATCATTTAACTGCCAATTTCATTGTGATGATTTAAAGATGATACATTTTTCTTTGTGCTTTAAGATTATCTCCAATGCTGCTTTTCAGAAATTTTATAGGAAAGCATGAGTTTCTTTTATATTTATTTTAATTGATATTTGGGCCACTTCTTAAATCGGTGAATGGATACTAACATTCAGTTTGGAGTAAATCTTGATTGATATATCTTCCTGGCTAGTATTTTCAAAATACTTCTCTCACTTTGTTTTCTCTACACACATGTAAAGAATGTAACTACCTGTACATTGAAACATTCATCATTTTTACTTGTATGATTTTCTGCATTTTCTGTTTTTCTCTCCATCTAATCAGTGAAATCTATCTGTTGTTTTCCCATAGTTTTTAGCTGTACATTTTCTTTAATTTCTCTAATTATTGCCTGATAGTCCCAATAACAAGTAATCTATTACAATTTTTATACAATCATCCTCAATTTTCCCATTTTTTCTGTCTAGATTGCTATTGTTGTTGTTGTTGTGGTGGTGGTGGTGGTGGTGGTGGTTGTGTGGTGCTACATTCTTGGACAGGTGCAGTTTTTCATTGGATGAGTGGAGTGGTATTTTAATTTAAAAAGAACATTGTAGAAATTATTTGATGCTTCAGACTATGCTGTCTCCTTTTCACTAGAAAATTTGTTTTTCTTTGGGCAGTTAGTGTTGAGACAGAAACATTCTGTCTACTCAATGGACAAAATCCTTTGGTATGAACTTCATCCTTTTGGTTCCCATATCTGCTACAGTTATTTCCCTTAAGAGTTTATGGTTGGAGCTACAGCTACAGCCAAGAAAGTTAGCTGCTTTGATCAGCCTGGACTCAGGAATTTTCCTCTTTTCATTTGAATTTTTCAAGTTTCTGCTAACTCTCTCCCAAGAGCTCAGCTTTCTGTTTTCTTCTACATCCCCAGCTTATAGTGAGAGAGAAACTGAATGCTAGGGTCTTTCTTCTGCTGTTCTTCACCCAGAGACACTGGTCCTTCTGGTTATTGCCTTGAAGATGGCCTTCCAATGACAAAGAGACAACTAAGTGGCTCTGATGATTTAGAGAGACTGGACCTGCACAAAGTTGAATGCTCCTAGCTTCTGTTGTCATAGGTTCCTGATGTCTTATAGGGCGTTTAAATGGCAGCAAACTTATCTGCTCTACCAGGAATATACTCTCTGTGTAGGATAATGCGACAAATGTGATTCTGAGGACAACTAGATGTTCTTGAGTAGTCTCCATCTTCTGGATGACTTAAGTCATTGCTGTCTTATCCATTCAACTGCTCTAATCACAGTCTCTATTCTGGTGAAGCATAAATGTTTACTTCTAAATGAAATATACATCTTGGAAAATAGAACTACAAGGTTAAATGTCAACTGGATTTTGACAGTAGGATAATTTACATGTGTTTCTGAACAATGTGTACACAGTTGAATTCTTTGTCTTATATTCCTGCTCCTGAACAGTCTCTTAATTCTTTATATCCAGTTCAGTGAGTGTCCCCAAATGTTTGACACCACACATCTAATTTTCCTCACATCTTCTTTGACAATAATTCATGTTTATGCTCATAGCTAGTCATGTACCCACTGAAGCCTTCTATTTAAAATCCATTGTAACCTTCATATCATTTTTACCAGTATTTGCTCATTAATTAATTTATTTAAAACTGAAGAATAGTTTCAAAATTGATCCTTCTGATATTATATTAAAGTCACATGTAAATTTCAAATAATCTCTCAAGTTACATTTTTGGCAACCTGAAGCAGAAGAGGCTTGGGGTACAAAAAAAATGAGAGCTACCCAAGAATTAGAGTCAGACGTTTTGATTGTAACTGTCAGTCTACCAGAGATGAACACTAGAGTTGTGAAAACCAAATAACAGTAACTAAGGAAAAAGCAGGGAAGAAGAAAAAGAAGGTGATTCAGGATTACATATATTTTTATACTGAAAGAATTTTTTCTTCTATAAAGTGATCAAAATATGAGTTACTTCTGGAATTAAACTGAAAGAAGACAAATGTCACTGTAAGGATTTATTGCTTGTGTGTGTGTGTGTGCGTGTCAACTCCTGAGTTCAGAAAGGTCAGAAATAAAAACTGGCCATGTGCCCCTGAAAAGCTCTGACACAGGTTAAAAGTTCAGGTACAACTGGGTAGGACAGCACTAGAGAAGGAAGAAGTAAGCAGCACAAACTCTACTCAGGGTGACATAATTACTATATACAACACACAGGGAATATCTCAGGCCCTGACCACCCAACCTCTGATCCAGTGCTTTAGTGGAGCCTTAGCTGCCTGATCAGACTTATTAAAAACTGTGATATTGTCTCTCTGAGAACTTTTTCACAAAAGATTTAGAGACAGTTCTGAATCATCCCACCTCCTGCTGCTGAGTCCGGGTGGCACACAGAGACAGTTGCTAAACATGTTCAACACCCTTTTCACTGTTTGTTTTCCTTCTGTAAGAATTTATCATTAGACTCTCTCCTGTCTGCTCTCTCTTCTTCCTTCTCCCCTCTTCCCCTTTCACTGTATGTATGTATGTATGTATGTATGTATGTACACAGAGACAGTATTTCTCTAAATCTCTTCCCAAGCAAATTCTTCCTGCAGTGATGTAATTACTCCCTCTCAGCATCAGCACCATGGTGACACTCTTAGTCTTTCGTAGACGACCTGGCCACTTTCACATAAGGATCAGGTATACCCAAGATATCTGTACAACTGCAGGCCTATATTTTCTTAAGTAAGTAAAAGTGAAGGTCATATAGGTACTTGTGCATTTATACTACCGTATTTTTTAAAGTTTCCTGTCTATTCATATTAGTTAACCTTTTGGTTGACAAATTCATAATAATTCAGCTGCATTTATGGCAAGATTCCAGCCATGAAGCATGTAAAAGTGGAAAGACGATGTGTAATATTTATGAGCCAGAGAGATTAGAAAGAACTTTGCCTGTGTGGGGAGACGGATAAGGGTGGATATGGCAGGTCTATTGTTACATGTGGAAATGGGCATAAAAACCAGAAGTACAAATAAGTGAAGGCAGACATGGAAAGAGCCTTAGGGAGACACTGGAATTAGGGATATATTGATGGCCCACTTCCTTGTTTCCTATGTCTACCCCTTATATATTCCATGAGTGACTCAATACAGGACACTGAAAAGGTTAACTGCAGGCTCCCCACACCTACGTTTTGTTGCAGGTTTCTTTTCTTTCTTTTTTTTTTTTCCTTCACAAAGATATATATTATTTTATCTTGACTAACTCATTTTCATAAATTGAGAAGGTACAGGATGGTTTATTCTTTCTTCAAGATTCTTTCTGGCATGTGAAATGTGACTTTAAGTGAACGTATTAATTTCTACATTATAATAAAAGTTACAATTGGTTCACAGTTGAAAACATCCTTGAGATGCCAAGGAAGGTGACTCCAAAGGCTTCCACTGACACTTGGTGGTACTTAGTGGTACTACACTCTTTTTTTTTTTTTTAAATAAATTTCCTATAATGGTTAATATTTTACTTGAGTGTAGATTTTTGTCTCAAGTGTCTCAATGAATATTCTATATAGAGCTGCAAATTAAAAAGCAACAGAGTTGTAATATTTCATGAGAAGATCTGCATTATATTGTATAAATATCTACACTGCTGACCTATGCTACAATTGTAAATGTTTCAGATAATTCATTTTTCTCACCAAATACAGTGAAATTTTCTACAATGAATCATGTTTTCTGTCTTTAATAGTACATTAGCACAATGAGACTGTAAATGCTAATTTTAAATGTTTTTAATTGAAATATAATTACATAACTTTCCCTCTCCCTTTCTTCCCTTCAGTCCCTCCCAACCACCATCCCTTGAACCCGTTCCAAGCCTCTTGCCTTTCAAGTTGATAGCCTCTTTTATTTATTATTGTTATCTGTGATATTTATGCATGTGTGTCCTATTAAGTACATTTTTATGTATGTGTATGTATGTATGTGATATGTATGTATGTATGTATGTATGTATGTATGTATGTATGTATGTAT
>JANHMN010000007.1:80231435-80290177 GCA_030674055.1 Rhabdomys pumilio
TATGTATGTATGTATGTATGTATGTATGTATGTATGTATGTATGTATATGATTTCAAGGCTCTGTAAGGATAACAAATAAGAGGGCTTTTCCCTGAGAGAGGCAAAGGGTGTTTGTAAATGAAGGAGGGTCCCAGACACAGATCTGACTAGACTTGCGGATTCGTAGACAGCAGTGAGTCTAGGAAAGAGACGGCAGCTCACCCAGGTAAGGTGGAAAGATGGGTGATATGTGACGATGGTGTGTTTGCAGGCCCTGTGTATGAAACCAGGATTGTGGGTTTGCAGGTGGCAGAGGGTTTGGGGAAGGAGAGAAAGGGAAGAACAACTTACCTAGGAAAGGTGGATCATGTACTAGACTATAAATTTTCTTACACAACTTCAGCTCCCAAGAGGTTTGAAATTTTCTAGACCTCCAATGCTAATAAACACCAAAAAGAAATAAAATTATGAGTCCAAGAGATGTGTGCTGCTGTGTTAATTGTGTCACCATTTGCATCTGTCAAGAAATAAGAACGACCAAAGTATCCAATAACTGAGGGATCAATGAAGAAAATATTACATGAGCAAAATGAAATGCTACAAATGCTCAAAAAAGTCTTCATTTCCAATAATATGGATAATGAACGGAGCTCAAGACTGTAATTTTAATTGAAATAAGCCATGCACATAGAGACATGTTTATATGATCTAATTCATATGAGTAATCTGGAAAAAAAAAAAGACAGACAATCTCATAATGAAGGAGAATAGGACGATGCTTCCAGGAGCTAAGACGAGTAGGGTAGCAGTGAATAAGGAAATATCGATCATCGTTACTAGTCATAGTTAGAGGAGAAAGAAGTTCAGGTGTGCTTGTGCACAGCAGGACATCAACAGAGAGCCATAATATACTATAATTTTCAAAAAGTTACAAGAAAGATTTATAAATTTTACCATAAATAACAGCTGTGTGAGTGAACAGATATATTTACACTGTTTTAAATACTATACAATAATACATGTATTTAAAATACTGCACTACCCCATTATTATATATAATTAAAAACTTACACTTACCAGTTTCAAATAAGGTGAATTAAAAAAGCATAATGTTATACAAAATTTTTCAGAAAGATATTAAGTTGTAACCATTTTTTATGGTTTTTCTTATCTTTGGAGACAATTCTGTAAATTGTGATGAAACATCTATAACATAAAATATACCAGCTTTTTGTGTTTCTGCTGTTTTTGTTTTCAGGTCTACATATGTAGCCCAGGCTGTACTAAAACTTGCAATCTTCCTGCCTTGTCCTCTTGTATGTTGATAACCCTTGAGTAATGCCCTATGCACTGAACATACTTGTCTTAGGGTTTCGTTGCCATAAAGAGACATCACGACCAAGGCAACTTTTGTAAGGAACAACTTTTAACTGGGGCTGGCTTACAGGTTCAGAGGCTCAGTCAATTGGCATCAAGCTGGGAGCATGGCAGTGTCTAGGCAGGCATGTCACTGGAGGAGCTGAGAGTTCTACATCATGTTCCAAAGGCAAACAGAAGAGGACTGATTTCCAGGAAGCTAAAAGGAAGTTATCAAATACCACCCTCACAGTGACATACTTCCTCCTATAAGACCACACCTACTCCAACAAAGCCACCTCCTAATAGTGTCACTCCCTGGGCCAAGCATATTCAAACCACCACAATACTTAAGCAAGTGAGATGCCACACATTCACTGACTTTCCACATGTTTCACTGGGGGCTCTGATAGATGGAGACAATTCCCACCAGAACCTACCTGGGACCTCCACTTTCCATCTGTCTGCCTGTGAAAGATAAAGTCAAGTCACCTACCACTCCACCAAGCATCTGTATCACACTATTTCCCTCTCGAAGAACCTGGAAGTCTCTAGACACACTTCCCCTTCTGCTTGCCTGGCATTCACACTGCCCACAACCTTGCTGGGCATCCCATATCATGTAGTCTGACCAGACTGCCATGTAGCTAAGACCACCCTAGACTACTAGACTACATATATATATATATATATATGACTAGTTTTCAATAGGAGAAGTAGGAGTGGCTATAAAACATGTCCATTATCTTTAGTAATTAGAGAAGTAAAAAATTAAAACAACTTTGAGATTTTATCTCACCTCCATAAGAATGTCTAAGATCAATAAAACCACTTAGAATCAGTGTTAGAGAGACAGTGAGAAAAGGGACTTTCATTTATCATGGCTTAGATTGAAAACTGGTGCAGCCACTCTTGAAATCAAGGTGGAGAATTTTCACAAGCTAAGATAAATCTACCATACGACCCAGCTGAACATCTCCTTGGCATATACCCAAGAACTCAATATTCTACTTCATAGATGCTTGCTTAGACGTGTTCATTGCCACTCTATTTATAATAGCCAGGAAAGGAAAATAACCATTTTAATGTCCTTCAACTGATAAATGAATAATGAAAATGTGGTACATATACACTGTGGGATGTTCTTTATCTGTAAAATATAAATAATGAAACCTGCGGATTAATGATGGAAAGTGAAAATATTATACTGTATCATGTAAATTCAGAAAGACAAATAGCACATATCTTCCCTCATCTTTTATTCCTTGCTCTAAATATTCAGATGTGAGTGTATTGGCTGGAGTAACTACAGAAACCAAGAAAGTAAAACTGGACCATGGGATGAGGGTAGTGCTAAAGAGGGGAATAGAGGGATTTAGGTGCTATGAAGGGGGATAATGGGAGAAATGTGGGTGAGGCAAGGAGGATGTGTATATGAAAAAAGAGGTATGGAAAAGGGAAAAGTGGCATCAACGATGTTTGAAAACCTCATGAAGAACCATATTATTTCATATTTTTCTAAAATTACATGAAGTATATATTAGTCTATGTGTATACTTTCAATAAAATTATGCTTCTTGGGGTGATAATGCTCCCCCCTCAAGAATCTTAGACTGACAAATACCTTATTACCCAACATGGCAAAACCCTTTTTGAGTTGTTGACCCAGTATGTCCAAGAGACTCCCCAAAACAGTATGTATCTGAGCTTGGTTGCCTCCTAGAAGTTGAGCATAAATTCTTATTTCTGAAGACACTGTGCATTTAAAACTCAAGACTCAAAAGAGTCAAGGTAAATATGATACACAATCTCCTCCCCGAGGACTGGCGTTCATAACACAAGCTGCAAAGGAAAGAAAGAAACAAATAACCCTACACAGCTGTGATGCCTATAAATGTGAACCATTCCAGTGACCATAATGATAAGATATCCTTAAAGGTACGAAAGTGCCACTCATCTTGGCAGCAACCAAAAGATATCTAATCAGTTTTAGGGCCTACTCAACAGGAGGGAAATCATACTCAGTACTGTAAACCTAGCCAAATACCTGGGGCTATTGAAGTCATGAATAGAAAAGAACCCAATACTGCCACCTTCATACGCTAGTATAATTTCTAAGTCTAAATACTTCTCCATGTACTCACATATATGTATAGCTCATACTCCTTATCAAAGAAGCTTCTCTTTGGAACAGAGAAGACCATGAAAGCTACAACTGATCAAAATACAGAGAACTGATCATAAAGTTCCCAAGACAAACTGTCACATCAACAGCACAAACTCCATACCTAAAGCTGAGGAGACATTTGGCAAGAGCAGTGTAAAAATCGCAAAAGCCAGAGGACTGAAAATATGCTGTGCTATTACGTCCTAAAATGACAGGGAAGCTATATGCTTTATCTGCATGGATGCCTAAAAAGACATAAAAAATGACAATACCAAGGAAAGAGAACACATCACAGGTTTTCACCCCTAGAAAAGAACTACAGGAAGGTATGGACTACTGAGACAGAACAAGTCTTCCATTGAGGTGAGCCTCCAATTGATTCTCTAATGTAATATGGTCCCCTCAAAATATAACCTAGAACAGTAAACACACTTGACATGTTACATTTACATACCTATGCATATATGTAATAATAATTAAAGTAAGAGAAGCAATGAGTTTGTGAAGGAGCAGGGAAATATGACAGGAATTGGAGGGAATAGTGAGTGGGAAACTACATAATTAAATATTACTTTAACAAAAAGAGAAAACCTGGATAGGAATTTCTTACAGAAATGGTTCCTGTGGAAGATAAAGAGTTAATGTAACTAGAGTATGTGATCAAAGAACACCATCCATAAAGATAAAAGCAGATGTTTTGCCAGGAGCTCTCAGGAGGCCGTGACATTGCTGTTGCTATTGGTTACAGTGACACTGGATATTTTCAATACAAGTAGGAAAAAACATGACAGGTGGGAGACATTGTAGAGATTTCAAGAATTGGTCACTGGGGGAAAAGGAAAGATATTACATTTCAGAGAAATATTAAATCTGAGTAAAGGCTTGAATCTAGTTTTGGATGAATTTGGCATGCTGTGGAAGAGAGTGGTTACTGTTGTATCTTTTGGTCTTGAATGGGCAAGTAAACAGACACCCATGTGCACAGATCAGGAAACATACCTATAGGGTTGTGTGTAACTGACAGGTCATTTAGAAACAGGTCCTGACAACGTAAAATGTTTTCACAAATGAGGCCAGGACAATGAGGGGTGGAGCTACCTTGCTGTGTATAAGAATGGTGAAAGTTCAAGAGAAGCAAAGCCTTGTGGGTAAGCAAAGTCATAATCTATAAATATTTGAACAGATATAATACAAACACTACCCTTAATTTTAGTGGCAGAATAATACAACTTAACATAAAGTTCTAACATAAACTGCTCCAGGACTCTCCTAATAATATTCTTTATTGATTTTTCCCTTTTGTTAACCTCTACCATAATAATGTGTGATGATTCATGTTGAATTTCAATTTTCCAGCATTTAGAATCACCAGAGACAAGCCTTTGGGCAAAGTGTTTGTGAGGGATTTTCTTAATTATGTTAGCTGAGATGAGAATGCCTATCTTAATATGGTTGGTGACAGTCTATGGTTTGAGGTTCTATTTTTTCATATATTTTGATCATGCTTCCCACCTCTTCCTGCTCCTTCCCATCTCCCTACCCACCCAACTTCATGTTCTCTCTGTCTCTCTCTCTGTCTCTCTTTCTGTCTCTCTCTCTCTCTCTCTCTCTCTCTCTCTCTCTCTCTCTCTCTCTCTCTCTTTCTCTAACACACACACACACACCAAAAAGAAAGCCAAATCTATGGTTTTGTGTTGCCCACTGCTCCTGGACATAGCCTACGCTGGAATATGGTTGATATAACCAGTGTCACCCCATTAAAATGGCTTCTTGGTCAGTTGTGGGATTCAATGTTCCCTTCCACTCTCAGTGCTGCGACCTTGTCTGTCTTCCACATACCTCTGGGCTGCCACAGTCTCTGAGTTGACATGTGCATCAGTGCTGTTTTGTCTGGAATATACTATATCCTTGGTGCTACCCAGCATCTCCGTACCTTACATTCTTTCTTCCTCTGTTTCACATAGAGCCCTGAGCCTTAAGGGGAGGGATTTAATGAAGACATTCCATTTAGGAATGAGTGCTGCAAAATCTTCACACTATCCACTGCAACAAAGAAGCTTCTGTGATATGGGTTGACCAATGCCCTCATCAATAGGTATAGCACTATGTCAGTGGAGATATAACACTGAGATAGAAAACATAGCAGTCATCCTCTTCTTTGCTCAACATACTACACTTAGAAGCACATGCATTTACATATGGCTCATTGAGAGTCGTTATTAATAACTTGGAACGTCTTCAGGATACAGGGACCAGAGTGACAAGTGATACAAAATGATGAGTGTATGTGAGAGTCTTAAAGATTTAGCCAGAGAAGAAAAGAATGGGAGGATGGCCATAATGGTGATCTTTAAATACTTTAAATTCATTATAGCTACTGTTCAATTCTGCCCCTTAACTCCAGAAAGATACAGTGAAATCCTGGTTTGTATTGTCTCAGACAGTGGCTTTCCTTGTATACATGTTCTTTACATTTTTGTCTTATGTGTATGACTTTTTCCTGAATATATTTCTGTATATTGTGCATATCTTGTGCCTGGGGAGGCCAAAAGAGGGCACAGATCTCTTGGAACTGGAGTTATGGACAGTTCTAATCCACTGCCCCATGGGTGCTAGGAATCCAGCCCAGGTCCTCTTAAAGAGCAGCTGGTACTTTTAGTCACTGAGTCATCTTTCCATCTCTTTGGAAATGGGTTCATTGAAGATGTAATTTGGACAATGAAGTTAAACTGTATGAGGGTGAACCTGTAACCCCATATGAATATGATCTTGTAAGAAGATGACTGTGCAAAGATCTAGACAAGGGAGAGTGTCATGTGACCACTAATGCAGAGATTGGAACTACATATGTAAAGTATGCAGATTAGCCATGACTGTCATCAGACCAGAAAAAGTTAAGAGAACTCAAGGGATGTCTTCCATATAGGATTGGGGGCTAGCAGGACTAACTGCATGTTCTTTTCAAGTTGCACAGTTTAGGATACATTAAAAAGTCCTAAAATATTGCTTGATATTCATTTTACTTATTACAAACCATAAGAATGTGTTTTTTCAATTGCGAGAATATGTATGATTCAGGTATTTATGTAAAAATAACATATTTGGCAGTATCACCTTCAAGTGAAAGCATTGGAGTGTATTCTAATTAAAGCCATGTGATGTTTTGGCTATCACCTGCTGAAGTTAAGGGATCATGTGAAGTATTCAAAACCTAAACCTTCCAAAGTATAAATATTTTCTTAAATTATATATTGGGAGCTGAGAGCTGATTTCAGTCTTTTTTTTTTTTTATTTCTAGATCAGACTTCTTTTATTTTAGATTGGAGTTCTTAACTTTCCTAATCTTTTTTTTTATTGGATATTTTATTTACATTTCAGATGCCAACCCCTTTCCCCATTTCCCCTCCCAAGAAAACCCCTATCCCGTGCCCCCTTTTCCATTTTGCTTTTATGCAATTTTTTAAAATGTTAATCAAAGACTTTATAAGTATGGTAATGCTCAATCAGAAGTGTAGCCTAATACTCAACCTAGCTATGTAAACTATCTTTGACTAGTGGAGACATGTGAACTTCTGCCTCCATGCCCCCTCTCTCTTTCTCTCTCTTTTTCTCTCTCATTACCTAGCTTCTCATCTACTTCATCTTCTCTTCTCCTTACTCCATCTTTTCCTCTCGGTGCTCCTTCCCACTTAGCTCCTCCTACATATTACCCTTCCTGTTAAAATAAAACTTTTCTCACAAAATACAATTAGAGCATAATTATTCCTATTTGTACAAGTGAGGTACAAGATAGTCTTAATACCCAGTCCCTCCTCTTTTTGACTAACCAGAATCTCTGTCGTCTCTCTTGACTAAAACACTTAATTTTGAACCTGGCTTTTTCTTGGCTTTAGAATGAATGTCAGCTGAAAACCATCCACTCAGATCTTTTCTCTCAAGGTAAATAACCAGGATTGGCTATGAGTCTATAGGTCTTCAATCCCGTCAGAAATCCAGAATGACTGAGTTAACTGAAGTTATGGGAAGCACTAAGTATAGCTTCTAAAACTTAGCCAATTTATAGAGACCGCTGAACACCTGGACAGCCCCTATACTACCGAACATTGGAGCATCAAATCTTCAGCCTTCTGGCCCAAATTCATCTGACAGACTTTAGTGCTGCAGAATTATTAAGGGCTGGTTACTCTGTCTAGGCAGATATAATCAGTCGACTATTCTGCAAGTGTGTCCTTTTCTGGACAGTAATTTGTCTGTAGATGGAGAGAGGCAATTCTTGCCTAGTGGCTATCTCACCACAACTGGAGTAACTCCAAGGATGCTTAATTTCTTCTTAGAATCCAAGACAGGAAGCTGTCAGAAGCAGACAGGTCTCTAATCAAGATGAACATTAATATAGAAATATTTGTGATGTCAATTCTATGGATTTCTGACGTTTTGAAATCCAACTATCCATGTAAGGTAACCTGGACTGCTGTCTGTTATCTCCTCTCAGCTATTTCTAAATAAAATATAGAAAACACCCTAACAATAGACTCAAAGTCATGAATTTGCTATAGTCCCTTAACTCACAGGCTAATCATCCCAAATCAGTTTTAAAAAAAAGTTAAAGAAGGACTGGGTCTAAGCCTTGTATTTCTAAATGTGTTATACAGGCACAATGCCTAGGAGAGTATCAATATTCATTTCACTTTCATATCAATAAGAAGCTTATACCATTGAAAACCTTAAATTTAAAATCCAAGTGAATTTTGTACCATTTAAGAAATTATAACTTCATCTTGATACTAAATTATACAGATTTCTACCAATAGGTTATGGCTATGCCATAAATCCTAGCTAATCCTCCCTGTTCCAACAAAACCACTACTTTTTCCCAGAGAGACAGCCTAATATTAACCACCTTAGTCCCCAAGCCCAGGGAATAGGGGCGCTGATTCTTCCTTAACTTCTTCAAGCTGATTACGGGTGTTGAGATATTAGAAGAGGGGTGGAGGGGAAGAGTAAATTGATAAGCTTCTGACGCTGTGTCTTCACTGCACCGAGATGGAATTTCCAGACACCGGAGGTTTGAATAGGTCTGCTCGTTTTGCTTGATGAGTAGATACACCAAGGCTGTGTATTCTGCAATATACAATTCTCTGGACAAGTTTTAGTATCAAGAAAAAAAAATTTTTTTTCTAGAGGGCTGACATTTTTTTTTTAAAGATGTTGGTTCTAACAATTTTTCCCCCTTTTATGTAGTTGGTTATAATATTTACATTTCAAGTTTTATCCTCTTATCCCAGTTTCCCCACCACCCAGGAACTCCTTATCCCATCACCCCTTCTTCAGTCTTAAGAACTAGTAGATGCGTTTTTGCCAAGATACAAAAATCCTCATGGTAGATTGTGGAAAGTCGGACCAGTTCTGCCTCTTTCTTATCCACTCTACCCTTGGGAGAAGCCTCAACTTCTGTTTTCTGCTTTTAAATTAAGTAGGGGCATCCTTTAGAAAGCCATCTTCTGTATTATCTCCCTATCGGTTCCTTCTCCTTGGCTAGGAGTTTCCTTCCCAGCAGCTTTTGCTGTTCTGGGAAGCTTTGGGTTTGGTCTGTTTGGGGTATTTATTTATTTATTTATTTATTTATTTATTTATTTATTATTTTTTATTTATGGAGACCAGACTAGCCTGACTTTTTCCTGCTTTTTATGTAGGCCTTTTCAGGCTGTGAGCCTTGGTTCTAATTACTGTCAGTTGAGCACAATTTTGTAGAAGTTAAGCTTTGGTTCTTCCTCCTAGTCCCTCCCAGAAGTAAGACAAAGACTCAAAATATATTCGCAAATACCTTGGCCATATAGGTAGGCTCTAATCTGACTAAATCATAACTAAAATGACCCAATTATTTTAACCTACATTTTACCATGTGGCTGGCATGTATCCTTTTTCTCACATCTTTTCCCCTGGACTTCCCACCTGACTCTATTCTAGAATTCTTTCTTTTTTTAAAAAATTTATTTATTTTATTGCATTGTATTGGATATTTTTTATTTACATTTCAAATGTTATCCCCTTTCCCAGTTGCTCCCCACTGAAACTCCCTATCCCACCTCCCTCCCCTGCTTCTGAGGGGTGTTCTCTCACCCACCCACTTACTCCTGCCTCCTCAGCCTCGAATTCCTTTACACTGGGGCATCAAGCCTTCACAGGACCAAGGGCCTCTCCTCCCATTGATGCCCAACAAGGCCATCCTCTGCTACATACGTAGCTGGAGCCGTGGATCACTCTTTGTGTAATCCTTGGTTGGTAGTTTAGTACCTGGGAGCTCTGGGGGTGGGTCTGGTTGGTTGATATTATTGTTCTTTTTATGGGGTTGCAAACCCCATCAGCTCCTTCAGTTCTTTCTCCTACTCCTCCATTGGGGACTCTGGCAGAGCCTCTCAGGAGACAGCTATATCCGGTTCCTGTCAGCATGCACTTCTTGGCATCCACAATAGTGTCTGGGTTTGGTGACAGAATTCTTTCTCCTCCCGGATGCTCCACCTCTATTTTCTGCTTTAGCCATGGGCCATAAGCTTTCTAATTGACAGGCAATGCAGCCATACAATAACAAGATATTCACTCTACAGTAGATAGTTGACAAAAATAAGTTCTTACTCAGACACTTAAATTTAACAAGGTGATTTTATTTCTATGCCATTACTTAATGTTTCCATCATTTCCAGCATCATTTCCATGATAACCCTAGCAGGTTAAGGATACCCTGGAAACACAATCACAGTTCTATTTACTGAAAATCATTAGCAGATGTAGCTAGCACTGTGTATAAGCATAGATTCTGAAACTGGTAGTTTTGAAATTCGTATGTGTTGGACAGGTGGAGGGCACAGTGTGTAGTAATTGATATTCTTTCTGTAAAAAGCAGTTGAGCAGGCTAGCACAGCATTAAAGAAGGAAGCTTCCACAGTGTGGTAAGGAGGCCAGCCAGGTCAGATTTCAGCATGATGTTCAGAGGACATCAAGAGTAATAAAGAGAAGATTAGAGCCTGGAATTTAAATTTACTCAATTTTAACCTCTTCATTTTCAAAAACAAAGGCAAACTTAGTGATGAAGGACACACCTGGAATTTACTACTTTTCATACTTTGTGAGTTCTTAACAGATCCAACAAATGTCTTTGTCTCAATTTTCTTACACAAAAATATGCCTAATGTCTTCCTGTAAGATTTGCCCAAATAGCACAATATAAGTACATGAACTAAATATTTGGCGAAGTATTTGGCAAAAGTTGGGGTTGAGTAATGGTTGGGTAGTAGTAGGCTGTTTTGTTTGTTTGTTTATCTTTCCAATAGTTAATATTTTCTTCTCCTGATTATCCACAATGCAATTTGTGGGAAGACATGGGTCAATGTCATGAATAAGGTGATCCCAATTGTTCTTTGAAGATTACTAATTCTAATTCTCCTGTTCAACTCTGACTCATCAAGTTTTTATTTTAATTTTGGCAGAGTTTTATTATGTAGCCCTGACTGACTTGGACCTCACTGTGTAAACCAGGCTGATTTCACACTCACAGAGAGCTGCCTGCCTCTGCCTCCCAAGGCTAAGATTAAGAACATGTGCTACTATACCTAGCCCAGGAACTATTTCTTGACATTTTTCTACATACTGAGTACTAAAGTAATAGAAAGATCAATCAGAAGCTGCCCTTTAACTTGACATACAACTCAACAAATAAACAAGCCGTATGAATAGGAAATACAGGTATTGGGTCAATGAACTCATTTTAACCACAGATTATAAATTCCCAGATATTAACGGATGGACAGACAACAGCACAGCTTTAAACACACATGTGTGGGTTTTTCAGCATATGTGTATGGACTTCGAACTCATGTTAATTCCCATCTCTTTTTCTTTCTCTATCAGTTTGTGTGGCCGTGTGGAAGAACCACCACATGAGGACAGTCACCAACTACTTCATAGTCAACCTTTCCCTGGCAGACGTGCTTGTGACCATCACCTGCCTTCCAGCCACGCTCGTTGTGGATATCACCGAGACCTGGTTCTTTGGGCAGTCCCTATGTAAGGTCATTCCTTATTTACAGGTAATTCTTTTTTGAACCCTTTACATGTTCTGAGCCTTTTTACATGTTTTTAATTAAAAGCATTATGGTCTGTTAAAATAGTTAACGAGTTAATAAATAAACATAGATATTCAAGAAGTGAACAATTTAAGGATGGTTATACTTGAGATTTACATGATTTAAATAAATCATGCCTGGATAAAATTGAGCCAATAACACTGTTAATTATTTCATAGTACTCATCATAAAATAGATGATTTAAAAAAAAACTAATGATTAAGATATCAATCCTAGCTCAAATAATCATGAACATTTGTTTTGCACTAATCAGGAATATCAGTTTTTCTTAGTGATTTCTCTTCTTCCTGAAAAATTAAGAGGTATGTGGTCAATGAAGGGCAACTTTGGGCATCAGTTCTAGTTTGGAATGTCAGTTCCAAACCATCTCTAGATGTCACATTATTAAGTAAAATACATAGACTCTTGGCACTCACTTACCCAAAATGGTAATTATAGAAAGATCCACCTCATACAGTGGTTGTGATGGCTTATTTAGATCATTTACATAACTATCTTGGTCCTGCGATTACCTCATCATGATCTTACAAAGCAATACATTATTTTTCTGTCTAATGCAACTTATGATGAGTAAGTTCTAAATGTCAAGGGTCAAAGGGAGATTCTTGTTCCCAGATAAGGAGTGTCCAGTTTATCCATCTCCACAAGAGAAAAACCAACGTGTAATCACCGACTGGAAACCAACTTACCCATCACTTATCTCATTCATTTCAACCTCTTGTTAGAAGCATGCAAGTGCACCAAGAAATTCACGTGCTAGCAAAACCAGTCTCCACCTCACCTTTTCTCTTGTGTTTCAGGGGAACAGAGGCACAGTGATAGTGCTTTCATTTCAAGTCCAGTATTTTTTCTTCTAGTTGACACAGCCTAAGACTAATTGCTTTTTATCCTTAATGCATGACTTCAGTATTTTGTATACATGTATATAATACACTTTCTATGCACTGAAGCTTCACAGGAGCATTTGGTTATATTTGGCTTTTACTAATTTGAAACAATTTACATGTTTTTCTTCTAAAACAATCCATCTTAGAGTTATGAGTAATATACTATAATACTTTGACAAATTCTTAAATTATTTAAGACTCTTATAAATGGAAAAACTTCAACTTAATAATTAAAATGGGCCTCTTAGATCTTTAATAATTTGCAATTGCATGACCAATAACATCTATCCTTGGTGAGCAACCATTATATACTTTATTCATTAATACTAACTGGAGTAATTAGTTCTTTTAAAATATTTTTTACAAGACATAATGTTTCAGAAGAGGCCTGTAACAGGAAATGGCAGGAAAAGAACAAATGGATGAGAGTGTGTGACTGGCAGTGGACAGGCAGACAGGCAGACAGGCTCGACTGTTTGCCCCAGTTATATCTTATCTCTTCCTGTCCCATTAGGCCCTATTACCCACACTCATGTCTAGTCATGGGTCTTTGAAAACTTTCTGGAACATCTATATGTAATTTAAAACAAGTCCCCTCAGGCTTTACCTTCTGAATGGAATACCCAGAATATATATGAAGGACCAAGATACCCAAAGGCAGAAATTCCCAACATCTCTCTCTACTGTCTGTATTCACAATTTTTACAGTTCATTTCTAGGTTCTAGATTCAGGCTGACATGAAAGAGAGGTAGGAGGGAAGGAGGGAGGGAGGGAAGGAGGGAGGAAGGGAGGGAAGGAGGGAGGGGGAGAGAGAAAGAGAGAGCAATCACTTACAATCATTCATAATAAGACGCAATTTTATGTTTTGGAAGAATAGCTTATAAAGTGGATGCTAATTACACAATTTGCTTAAGACATTGACAGTCATAGAAATTGAAATAAATCATTGGTTGACAAAGCCCACTCAATGGGTTCTACTGTCAGATTCAACAGTTTTCCATACTAGAAGTAGACCAGTATAACCTCTCACCCTATGTACACCACAGAAAGCAACACATCCAGTTTGATTCTGGAACTGAATGTCAGTCTTTGAAGTGAGCTTATATGAATTTGATCATTACAGTTTATTAGTTGTGGGACATACTAGAATAACATTTGAATTTGAGCCATGTTGCTTTCATTGATCAGAATACATAAATAATAAATTGAGAGGCCTTGATGGACATTTGCACTTCTAATTGCTGGAAGAAATAAACATAGCCTTGTCCCAGCAGTCACAAAACAGCAGCCCTACAGATCTAGACTATACTTTTGCTACCCACATTAAAAGTAGAATCTGGGGACTAAGGTCCTTGGCTTCCTAAGCATAAAGAAAGAGGGAGATAGAGAAGTCACTAAAAGAAATTTGAAGGTGCCTAAACTTCTCAACAGTCACCAATTAACATAAGATTAACTTACAGAAAAATTAGCCTCCAAGAGTTGAGGAAATCTATGGGTTTAGTTAAATTATCTGAGTAGTCTTTCTTGAAAAATATAAGTAAGATGATAAATATAGTATCATGATTAATGTCATCATTTTAAGTATAATGAATGAGAGTAAATACACAGCACTTGTGTGGCAGCCTTGCATTAGGCATTTTGTCTCTCAGTTAACTCTACAGTCTCATTCAATCAATGCTTCATTCAGAACAGAATCATGTGTTAAAGACAGGTCCATACATTAATTATGTGAGAACCAACAGGGTTGAATTGATCATTATTGATCATTTCCATTTCCAAAATGAAGAATCACTTGTGATGTTGCTATTTACATACACGTCTATACTAGGAGGACCTGCCTGGTTTTAGGAACAAGTTACTAATTCTGTCAGTGAGTAAACTATAGCATACATACTCACATACAGAATTCTCTTTTAATGTGATTTAGGCTTTTATTTGTCCTACTATATTGAAAATCAATTGATACAAAGTGCCCCTTTTTATTTAAAAATATGAAATAAGATACGCATGACTTACCTACTATAATGAAATGTAACATGTGAAAGCCTACATGGTAATTTAAAATACACAATGCTGTGTCGTTCTGGTTGAAAAAGAATTTTCAGTTGCAGAAGAACACATGTATAATTTCTTTTCCTTGGAGAATAAACACTACTTACCCTGGCAGTACAAAAGCTGCAAAACAAAGTAAAGATAGGAATGATTCAGACATGATAAAGTGAGCATTTAGTGTGAGAAAACTGCAAGGTTTCAAACTCCTACTACTTCACATCTGAAAGGAAACAGAAAATACAAAGTTTCCTCACTCGCTTCTACATTTCTACTTTCATCGTTATTTTTTAACGTGAAAATTACTTGTGGGAATTGATACATGGAGCAGGGCCACCCTGAATGCCCTCTTTGCTGATGCATCAAATGTTCTCAAGGTACCTTTCAGACACCTAGCAATCCTCTTGACTCATGTTCCTTTCTTCTCCCTCTAGACTGTGTCGGTGTCCGTGTCTGTTCTTACATTGAGCTGCATTGCCTTGGACCGATGGTATGCCATTTGTCACCCTTTGATGTTCAAGAGCACGGCCAAACGGGCTCGAAACAGTATTGTTGTCATCTGGATCGTCTCCTGCATCATAATGATTCCTCAAGCCATTGTCATGGAGTGCAGCAGCATGCTCCCTGGCCTAGCCAATAAGACCACGCTCTTTACAGTATGTGACGAACACTGGGGCGGTAAGTAGGCTTCATCCATGTGCTCACGTTGACATGGTACCGGCAAATGGTGGATTAGCATCACTATGCTAAATTGGTCTTATACATTTTATTAACATACGTTTAAAATTGCTCAGCAAACGGGTGAAAACAGAGTTGAAACACACGATTTGGATAAATAATTTAGGTCCTTTGGAGATGCTTTATGAACAACTTTTAATTTTCGTATTTTTTACAGTGGAAATGAATTGAGGAGTTTATTCAATGACTCATTTTTAGTTATTTCTTATAATTTTAAAACAATTAGTCAATTAATCAAATTAACAAATCAAATTACAAATTAACAGTTTATTAAAATCATTATGAAAGTTTTCTCAAAAAGCTAAATACAGATATTATATATAACCTAGTTTTCTCACTCCTGGACATAAACCTGAAGGACTCAGTACTTTATTTCAGAGATACCCGAGCATCTATGTTTATTCTTACACTATTCATAATTTAAATAAAACCATAATCAGCATAGACATTTAGGAAAGTGTGATACATATCACAGTGGAATTTTATCCCAACTTAAAGAAAAATAAAGTATTCAGGGAAAATGGATGGAGATACAAAATATTACATGAAGTAAACACAGGCTGAGAAAGACAACGGCTACATGTGCTCTCTCATGTGAGTATCTTAGCATTTAATTTTTTAAATGTGAATTTACATGCAAATAAAGCAAAGCAGATGCCAAAAATCTAGAAAGGGCCTGGTGAGAGGGGAAGAAAAAATGATATGTTAAGAATGAATTATAGGAAGAGTAACAGAACACACATATCTTAAAGGTCTATTTTCAGTTTAAAACTGTGTTCTTAGAGAATCTCAGTATCACAGAGATGCTTGTTCACTGAGTGAGGAATTACATCAGTTAGAAATCACCTCTGTGTGGTATACATCTATATGTACCCAGCATCCATGGTAGCAATATAAACAAGCAGAATTTTAGAGGCATTGTGATTCTTTGCCTCAAAACTTTTTAACAATGGGAACACACCCAGCCGTGCATGGCAGAGACACAGATATGGACAGAGAAAACAATAACAGAAGGTTACCATGCATTTCAGTATGGCATGTACTAGCTACACATGAGAGAAACAAATTCCCCTCTTTTAGATAATTGCATTGCCATGGCTCATGCTTGCAGAATTTAAACGTCAGGAAAGAATGATTGTTAAATATCCATGGAACAGGCAGTCACACTTATGAGAAAGATAAATCAAGCCAGGTGACTTGGGAGGCTCAGGTAGATGGATCCTGAATCCTAAGCCAGATTAGGCTGCACATTGATACTCAGTCTTAAAAGAGAAAGAAAAAATATCAAAACAACCAAAGCAAATAAATAAAAACTATAATAAATAAAAATTTACAATTTGAATTTCCTGTTACTCAAGATATTGAATTATTTTCAATTAGTTTTATTCTTCTTTCCTAACATTGTTATACTTTTGCTTTTTTCAGTCTTCAGTTTCTTAATGAAATATCCTTTAATATTATGGACAAATATAACCCGAATGGAAAGCGCCTACACACTTTCCTTAAGTGTCCACATCGCAAACCACAGCTAGGGCACATGGAGTGTGCCAGGCATTTGCCTGATAGAGCACCTTCTCCAGGAAGGCCGAAAGACAAACGAACCACTGTGTGATTAATGGACTTATGTGCCAAGTACTAGGAACACAAAGGAGATAACACCGTCAGTCCTGGCAATCTGGGCAAATGTTTACAAAGACATTGCTAAAATTCCAACAAGCATTAAAGATAAATATCAATTCTAACAAGCAGAAGCAGGGAATGGGCATCCAAGGGAAGGAAAAGATGTGTTGCTGAAACCCAAGCACAGAAGCCCACGTCTTAAGGAAGAAGGAAACAAGAGAGAAGGCATAACTTGTGGGGCACAGGCAGCCTGGGAAAATGACTTTGGTGGAGAGAGTTGAAGTGTGTTGCATGATTTCTTTACAGTGATGTATTACTGAAAAGCATCCTACAATCCATACCCTGACCCTTCTCTCTTAATCCAGGACTAAACCAAGCTCTACAGAGATTATACTATGTGCTCAAATTAGAAAGCAGTGTGTACACGTCAATTACCAGACATCTATTGAAATGTGACCATTCTTTGAGATATTGAAAAGGGGAATTAGAGAAAATACTTAGTACTCTTTAAATGTCAGGGAAGATTTTCTAAGGTATTTTGGCAATGGGTTCCATTCATAGGTTCATGAATGTATATAAACGATAGCCCCCACACATGGCCAAGCATCATTAACCCCATTAATGAAAAAAATTACCAAGCTGCAGAATCCTATCCACAAATATAATTAAGTAGAATGTTGTGTTGTTTATATCACATAACTACACATAATATTTTAAATGACAAATAAACTATAAATAAACAAAATTTATTTCTATTTCTAGTATTTTATTATCTGATTTTCATACAAATATTCAAAAATTATTGATAAAACTACTTGAAAGTAATCTGGTAGTTACTCAAAATGATTATTGGGGGCAAAATAAATTGATACTGAATTGAGATGATAATCCATAAAATAAACAAACAATAAAACTATTATTTTTCAGATATTCATTTCAAATTACCAATAATTTATTGATTTCAAGAAGAGTGGAAAATGATTTTAAATGGTTTCTGATCATTTAACGCATTATCTATCTCATATATTAACATTAACATTCTTAAATAGAATACCCCTGTTCATAGAGCCTATTTAAAATTCCATGTCCAAATTAAATGTTAAAGATTAGCATAGGCATTATAGCTCTCTTAGTTTGCTTTCTATTGCTGTGATAAACCCTAAGACCAGAACCAACTTGTGGGATAAAAAGTTTATTGTAGCTTATAGTTTGGCAATTATCAAAGGAAGTCAGAGCAAGAAATTAATACAGTTTCTGAAAGCAGGAACTTAAGTACAAACCATGAAGGAATACTTCTTGCTGACTTGATACCCATGGCTTGTTCAGATGCTTTCTTATACAACCCAGGGCCACTTGCCCAGGAAAGGCACTGCCTATAATGGGCTGGACTCCTTGACATCAGTCATTAAGAAAAGTGCCCACAATATGTAGGAGGAGCTAAAGGGGAAGGAGTACCAGGAGGAAGAGATGGAGTAAGGAGAGGAGAAGACGAAGGAGAGGAGAAGCAAGGTGATGAGAGAGAGAAAGGGGGGGGGCATGGAGGCAGATGTTCATGTGTCTCCACCAAAGATAGTTGATATATCTAGGTTAGGTATTGGGTTACACTTCTGACTGAGCATTATCATACTTATAAAGTCTTTAATTAACATTTAAAAAAATGTATAAAAGCAAAAAGGAAAGGGGGGAATGGGGTTTTCTAGGGAGGGAAAATGGGGAAAGGGAATGGAATCTGAAATGTAAATAAAACATCCAATAAAAAAAAAATGAAAAAAAAAGTGCCCACAGACTTGCCTATAGGCCAATGTGGTGAAAGAATTTTCTCAATTGAAATTCCTACTTCCCAGGTCACTCTAGCTTATGTTAATGAAAAAAAAAAAGTAATTCAAAATACCACATCACACACCATAGAAAAGCATGTAGTTTATAATGTTACTTCTCCATAATGCTCTTTAGTGCAACTTAAAACATAGGCTGTAGAATATAGTATTTTCTACTTGAGATTAATTTATTAGCTGTGATTCTTATTTTTTAATCTATCTCCTAAATTTAATAAAAATATGGTTACAAAAATAAACAGTATTGTTTTAATTATCAAATGATAGCATACAAGAATTTCCACTGGTCTGTTGTCTATCAAATCATTTTGGAAAGCCATGCAAATAAATATCCTTCATACATGGTACAAGATGACTGAGGTTTCTCTAAACAGCAGTATTGTGAAGGATGGGAGACCGGGAAGGGACCAATGTTTTCAAAATGATCATATTCCTCATGTTCACGTTTTTTAAAAACAAAAAAACAGATCCCTCCAACAGAAAATAAGACAGGATATACGTGTGTGTGAGCTGCTCACTTTAACATGCAATGTGGGTGTGTCCTACTAAATTCATTCCTGTTGGACTTCACTGTTATTCATGTTTATTGTTTGCTCTGTCACCTCTCCCATATTTATAAACCTTTACAATTTCCAGAATTATGTTCATACTTCCTTGGCTAGCAAGTGAATATTAAGTTCCTTAATAAAAGCTTTATTTAAAGAAAGTTACTTATTTTAATACTCACTTCAAAAAATAATCACCTGATTATGCCTCGATCAAATGTTTATGAATATAAATGCCCACCAAATATTGTTCAAGACATTAGAAAATTATTTGAAAGGGAGTCTCATTGTAGCCAAAGGCAGTCATTGAACTCATTTTGTAGCACAAGCTATCTTAAAACTCTTTTTGTAACCCAGGCTATCTTAGAACTTACTCTAAATCCCAGGCTGTCCTCAACCTCAAGATTTAACAAATATTATTGCCTAGGCCTCATGAATCCTAGGATTTCAGGAATAACTCACAGAGTCAGCTAATATTGTAGATTGATAATACCTCTCCTCATGGATCTAACAAAATGTACTTTGGTGATCTGACAAAAGAAAAGTAGAGTAAGCCTTCCTTGTGATCAGTTTAATTATGGCTTTTAGCTCATTATGAGTTTATTAATACATGTATTAATAAACAGTTGTAAAATATTCATTAAGTTTAAAAATTGTCTATTTGAATATTGGCAAATTATGTTTAACATACTTGTCCCTGACAAGTGTATCATAGAGGAAAATGTAAGTTTTGTATAAGTAGGTAAACATCCTGGTGGACAATGTGCCTTAATTCTTCTGAAGAATATTATTCTTTAATCTCTGATTTCAAAGACATCATAAATATCCATATTTGTTTCTGATTTCTTGATTTGAGATAGTAATAGGTAAGAAGATAAATATAGATAGATAGATAGATAGATAGATAGATAGATAGATAGATAGATAGAATATATGGATTTATAGATACATACAGACAAGAATTTATTTAGACACTGCCTTCCATAAGTTGAATAAAGATACTAGTTATTGTTGCTGGTGCCACAGTTGTTGTTGTTGTTGTTGTTGTTGTTGAAACCAGTACTCATTTTAGCCCAGTCTGGCACTGAACTTGTTATGCAGGCAAGGATGATCTTAAACTTCTGGCCTTCGTGCCTCTGCTCCCTAACTCTGTGATGATAGATGTGTACCACTACACATGGCTTTGTGCACTGCAGGAGATCAAGATCAAGTCACGATAAGCAAGTGTTCTATTGACTAAGCAACATCTGCTGCCTAGGACAGAGATGTACAGTCACCAGACTGCAAAATGCCACTTTCTAACTCAGGCAGTGCTTAAGCAAAACAAGTTTTAGGTAACTATATTCTAGATTATAAGTTTCATAAGTATATAGTAAAGATAGTGATTACTATCAAGTGAAATATTCAAGGATATTTTCAACACATGCAACTTAAATTTCCAGTAGCATATTTGAATTTGCAGTTAGTTCCTAATCTGAGAATGTAAAGCAGATTTTTAAAACATTATATTTCCCTAGTTATCTATATAACCTCTCCAGTAATACATTTGTTCTAACTTAGAATATAATTTTGTTTGATTAATTTTTCTGCAAAAGTATTCATCATAATATATACTTACTAGTCAGTCATTAATTTTTCCACTTTTACAAAATTACCAAAAAATGTCTCCTTCCTTCCATCCATTCAAAACTCCAAATTGCTATGTCAGTAATGGTATCTACTACTGTAGCAGAAAAAATGTTAGCAATCAAATCTACTTTCCTCCATCTGTTCAGTTTAGTCTGGGGCAGGTATTAGAGCTTCAATGTGTGTGAGCTTCAAATCTCTCTCTCTCTCTCTCTCTCTCTCTCTCTCTCTCTCTCTCTCTCTCTCTGTGCGTGTGTGTGTGTGTGTGTGTGTGTGTCTGTGTCTGTGTCTGTGTGTGTACACGTATGTATAGTACATGTGACATATGATACTTTTTAAGACAAATAAAAGATCAACGCCATTCAGGTCCCTGGGAATTGCTGGGTGACCTTCTAGTTGCTTTGAAATTGGTCCAGCAAATGCTGTTCAAGCTGCTGCATGTCCAGTGGGAATGTTATTGGCTATTACTCCAGTACTTGAACTCTATAACTCTTTATAATGACCTGTTTTACAAGATAAACTTGAAAGAAAATTAGAAATGAATGAGGTGGATGAGTGTCTCCTGACCCAGAAAGGATCTAAAAATGACACCTCAAAATGCTCTGTTACACCACCCAAAAGCCTATGTACCATCTATACAATACAATACAGAAAAAAAGTGAAAAATGAGATAATTTCAGAATGAAGAATACAAAAAAAATATTAGACTCAAAAATGTTAGATTCAATCAATTCCAGAAACGAAGATGTATGTTCTACTGTTGTGAAGAAACACTATGACAAAAGCAACTTTTATGAAAGAAAACATTTCATTGGGGCCTTACTTACAGTTTTCAAGGTTTAGTCCATTATAGCCATGATGGGGAGCATGGCCACAGGCCACATGCAGGCTGGAAAAGTAGCTGACAGCTATATTCATAGACAGAAAGAGATCCTGAGCCTGGGATGGGGTTTTTAAACTTCAAAACTCCCCATCTAGTAACGCATTTCCTCACACAAAGCCATTCTTCATGATCCTTCTAATCCTTTCAAATAGTGTCACTCCCTGGTGAGTATGCATTCAAATGTAATAAACCTATGAGGGTCATTTTTATTTAAATCATTACCTCATCAATACCAGCATTGATTTTAAGATAAAATATGTAATTTTAGAAAGAAGCAAAATGAAAGAAAAAGCAAAAATGAAGTGAAATCTTTACTCTGTTAGCATTCCGTTAGCATTATAACTAATTGCTGATTTATTATTTATAAAAACTTATTTAGGAGAAATACTGAAATATTTTTAGGCTTTATTGCATTGATTAAGTGATTAACTTATTGTTTAATAAATGTTAACTTTGTGATAGATATATTCATGTTTGATATTTATTAATGACAAGAAAATCACTATGGTCCTAAAGGTAATTATTACTAATAAGTGAGATGGACTAAAAAAAAAAAAACACAAATAAAAAAATAAACTGTGAAATCCCTAAAGTTCTCAATTTCATTACAAGCATATGTGTTAATGCTACACATATAGAAAGATTGACAACAAATCAACAAAACAAATATTGATTGTATGTACTTTTCCAACCTTTTCACATTTATATTTAAGAGCACAACCGGTCCCATCATTGAAGAAACTTACATTTTAATAAGCATAGTGAACTGTATTTACATTTAGCTCTTATTTAAACATGGACTTAGTCATTTAATTTTTTAATGGAATATTTTACTGTTTGGCTCTCATCTCAGGTGAAGTTTACCCAAAGATGTACCATATTTGCTTCTTTCTGGTGACGTACATGGCACCTCTGTGTCTTATGGTATTGGCTTATCTCCAAATATTCCGTAAACTCTGGTGCCGACAGGTAAGTAATATCAAATAATTTTGTTTGAGTTTTCTTTAGAATGTATATGAAAACAAATTTTAAAATTCATTGAATTAATATAACGGCTCTAACACGGGATTATTTGTTCTAACATAGTGAGACTCTGGATGTGAAAACATCTCTTGAATGTTTTACTGATACTTAGCAAATGTCTTAGATTCTGCCTTAAGAAGCCTACACTTCCATAAACTCTCAACCTCAATAATTAACTAAGTTACATTTTGTCTCGGAGCAACTTTTAAGGATTTTATCTGCATGTATATCTGCATACTAGGTGTACACAGTGCTCTCAGAAGCCAGAAGAAGGAACTAAATACTCTGGAGAGAGTTACAGATAGTTGAGAGCAACCAGGTGGATTCTGGGAACCAAATCTGGATCAAAAAAAAAAAAAAAAAAAAAAAAAAACCTGCCAGTCCAGTGTTTTTAGCTGCTAAGCCATCTACTGAGACCCTCCCTCCCTTACTTTCCTTCCTTTTTCTTTCTCTCTCTCTTTCTTTCTTTCTTTCTTTCTTTCTTTCTTTCTATCTTTCTTTCATTTATTTGTTTATCAAATAAGGTCTAACAGGAATCAAACTGAAAAAGGAAACTTTAATCAGAAAAATGTCTCCATCAGATTGTCCAGTAGGCAAAAGATCACTGAGTATTTTCTTGACTGATGATTTATTATTGCAAGTGCCATCCCTGAACACCTGAAATAAGAAACCAGTCTGCACGAGACAGTAATTCTATTCCTTCATGACCTCTTCCTCAGTGCCTGTCTCCAAGTTCATGTTTGATTTCCTGTCCTGACCACCATTCATAATGTACTGTAAGATATAAGATGAAATAAACTCCAAAAAAAAAAGAAATTTTTGAAGAATTTTAAATTCTAATAAATTTTAAATTAGAAAGTGGTAACATCAATGAGATTTCAGTCACTCCAGTGATTCATTTGTCATATATTAATATTTTTTTGTGTACCACCTTTCAAACTAAGCCACAAGTTCACGTGAGCAGTAATTTCAGGCTATAGAAAAGGTAAAATCAGGTACACAGTGAAAACAAATTTTAATACAAGTATAGGATCCTAGAGCTGACTGATGTGTGGTTTCTAAACTCAGCATGGGAACTTTTAAGTTGAATCTTGATAAGTTGAAAAAAATCAGCAAATGTGGAGAGTTGTAAATATGCCGAGTGGATATAGTTCATCTAATGTTGTTTAGTAAATTATATATCATGATAAGGGTGCATTTTTTCTTATTTCTCTATTACTATGGCCAGTACAGTTATTTATTTGATTTTAAGTTTGTGGACTAACAGGTTTTTGGCCTCTTTTGTCTAAAAATTTGTATTGAGAAAGAACTTACTGAGACCGTTTTAATTCATTAAAGGCAATTCCATTTGTTTTCTTTTAAAGAAATGTTTCTATTATATGTGAATTTTGTATATTTATTCAATATCCAATGTATTTTAGTCATGTTTACCTATGACTCCTCTCACTAACTCCTCCCAGATCTTTAGATCTTGCAAAGTCATATCCTCTTTTTATTTTTATTTTTATTTTTTATAATCAACTGAGTCAATTTTGTGCTTCTCATGTACTCATGGACTTGAGGACATCCAATGAAGCATGGTTGACCCATCAGGAGCCACACACTCAAAGAAAATTTATTTCTCTCAACCTCCACCCCTACTAATCACCTACGAACTTTCTGGCCTTTCAGATAGACCCTGAGCCCCTTCTACCTGCATAATGGAATGTTGATTGACTTGATCTTGTGTATGTCTTATATAGGCTACCATAGCTGCTATGAGTTCATGAGTATAGTGGACTCATAGCTTCCAGAAGATGTTATTTGCCTCCATTTTTTCCCAACATCTGGGAAATCTCTCCATTCCAGTTCCTCTTCCACGGGTCTGTGAATTGTGAGAGTAGAGTGTGTGTGCTGAATATGTTCCATTTGTGACTGTGTACTCCACAGGTACTGAACACTTCAGATAGTTACAACTTTCTGCATTAACTGCCATTCACAGCAAAAGAAAAACTACTTTGTAAAGGTGGGAGACCTACACTAATCTGTGGTTGTAGACAGGAATATTGTATTTAAAGTCATACTCCATAACTTTTATCTTCTAGAAATACCTTATCTGATATTATAAACCTTGGCAAGAAACCAGGGCTAGGCAGCTCAGAGAAGGATAAATCAACAACTATCATTTTGCTAAAATTTCCCCTTAAATTCTAATCAGAAAGTGGTTGGTTATCCACATAGCATTCATGCCACTGTGGCACTCATGATTGTATCTTGAAATACCTGCCTTTATTGTAGTTGAGTAAGGGCTGGTGATGACTTTTCTCCCCCAGTACCTGTGTAATATCTTCTGATGCTATGAAAACTAGCTAACAGAAAGGAAACTTCTCTCTCAACAGCACCTTTATTTCTCTATATCAAAGTATATAGCATTGTCATCAACAGTGTCTTACCATCAAAATCTGTAGGAAGTAAGAGCAAAGCAATTGCAACTGCTTTGGGTATTCTATGAGACTCCTCTGACTAATAATTCAATACTTGGCTATAGGCTTTTTATTTTGCAATTTACAGCTTCTTGGAGGATTATTCCTGTGCAACTCCAAATAAAACATTAAACTCATATAAATATATCTATATCTATAAACAGGCATATAATTTACTATTTTATAAGCATATTGTGCTTATAATATATATGGTCATAAAATAGTACATTATTAAAATGTCCCATTTGGTTTTTGAGGATGAGTCTTCATTTGTATTTTCTTCAACCCTTGGTATTCAAACCATTTTTCAAGTCCATCTTTCACTAATTGGAAACAAACAACTTTTACAGTTTCTAGGCATATATATTGTATAAGTCCTAATTTTTCTTTTTTCTTCTATTTTTACAAGGTAAGATTTTTTAAGCCATATACTTTATAGAGAATTATTGTCAGTTTTTGTATACTGATGTATTAGCAACAATAACTTGAGGCATAACATAACTGAATACATTAGATCTGTATTTTATACTAAATTTTATTCATAAAGCAATCTGTAATCACTATTTTGCGAGCCAGACTAGCCAAATCAGTGAGCTTCCCGTTCAGTGAGAGATGGTGTCTCAAGCCAATCAGGCAAAGGATGAAGTAAGTCGCCCAGCACCCTTCTTGCTCTGTTTGAGCACACACAGGACTTACACGCTTGAAACTTCAAACACTGAGGATACTAGAAAATGGAATTGTCAAGTCTAAAAATATTCCTAAAGCTTGAGTTTTGTAAAGTGTAGATACTCATGTTATGTGCTAAAATGCATATTACTGGCTAAGTTTTAAATAAATAAACTCTAAGTAATAAACTATGAGTTCTTTGAGCATAGAAAAAACAACTAAATATAAATGGGCACACAAACACAAGGTAAGATTTTTAATGATTCCTTTCATTATATCTATATAGTCATATATTTACACAGACACACACACACACACACACACACACACACATATATATATATATTTTATACAACTTCTGTGACCTTTTTGAGTCCAGTAGTCAAGGCAAGTCACATACTGTTCTCCAAATCTTTTAATCAAAACAAAGAAAGATGAGTACAAACACTGTAAGACATGAGCAGTGGTGTGTTTAATTCCCAGCAACGTGTTTTCTCAGATTTTCTACCTGTCCTAAAGCCAATGCCACTTACTCTAGGATGCTTTGTTTTTGTAACACCCCATTTCCTCGTGTGTGCTATTGCATCAGCTTTTACTAGGTTATATACTATCCAAGATGTATACTGTTCTCAGCAACAGTTCTGTCTCACTCCCATCTCATGTCAGTGCTGGGCTCTATCTACTGTTCCACCAGTCTATGTGAGTGATGCTATCTGGGACATGGCATTCTGGGCATCATAGTAAAGACAGAAATGCTGGAAAAAATATCCACCACCACTCAAAATTTCTGTTATGAGCTTACATCTTGTACTCTTCCATTGCCCCCCAAAGTCGGATATTTCAGTATTCTCTGACAAAAGGCACAATTCACAGAGCCATAAGGATATTCTCACAAGTTGAAAGTAGATGATATGGAATATCACAGCATGAAAATGCAAAAATGGGCAAGAATGCAAGAGTTTAAACTCAGAGCACGTTACTTGGTATTTGCACAAAGTTTGTCAATAATTCCTGTGACTTCGATCACCATTATTTTATTCAATTGTATGTGTATGTATGGGGATTATGTGTGTACAGTACCTGTGGGAACCAAAAGAGGCCACCAGATATCTTGGGTAGGAGTTACTGGGATAGGGGTTACAAAAGATTGTCGGCTATCACATGTGTGCTCTGGGAGAGCAACCAGTGTTCTTAGCCACTGAGTCACATCTCCAGCCTCATTTTCATCATGTTTACATTAGGGATGTACAGCTCACAAAATCATACTTATTAGGTGAATTAGGTACCTAAGTCATTGAAATAAGTATTACTGAATAAAAATCCTTAAAGTATCATTGAATAAGGTACCTTAGCAGTCTATGCTGTTAGCTGGACTCTCAAGTAAGCCTGATTATATTTCTACATTAGCACGTGTTAAATTGTTGTGACCTTTATTTGTCCTCCTCCTCCTCTTCTTCCTCCTCTTCTTCCTCCTCTTCTTCCTCCTCTTTCTCCTCCTTCTTCTTTTCATACTAGAGATGAAACTCATAGCCTACCCATGTTTTAACTGACTAGAATATCTTTTGACTGAATAACATTCTTAAAAATAAACTTCCTTGGGGCTAAAGAGATGGCTCAGTGATTAAGAGCACTGACTGCTCTTTTAGCAACCACATGATTCCTCATAACCATCTATAATGTGGCCTGATGCCCTCTTCTGGTGTGTCTGAAGACAGTAACACTGTACTCATACACATAAAATAAATAAATCTTGAAAAAAATTCTTCAGGGGGCTTTATAACAATCTTATAATGACTCTTCTGTTTCCTCTAGGCCATTAATGAATAAATAGTACATAGTAGCCTAAGTCTTTGTATTCTTCTGATCATCACATGCCTAAATAACTACTACATAAAAAAATCTAGTGAGAGTTTAAATAAGTGAGGACATGTAGCAATTGATTGCTCTGCCATTCCGAGGAATGCTTTAGAAAAATTAAAATATGACAGTTTCTCAAAGAAGAAAAGATATTAATGTATAATACAGCTATACACATGTTTTAAGTGTACATTGAGTTTCTAAGGATCAAATTAAACATCAAGATATGCTATTATGTAGTTTTACATATATTCTCATATTCACTTGCTTAAAAAGTAATATATTGTTAAAACTCTTAGATGTGATACATAATTTGTCTTGCTGTCATTGTGCTGACAACTGCTACCTTTTACCTTGCATAAAGAAAGGACTTGAAAAATGTTCTTTGCTGTGTAAATGACTCTTGAATCATAAACAATGTACGTTTTTTATTATTTAAACGTATATTTCTCAATTTCCAAATTTTAAAATAGGTTCAAATTGTATTACAGGCTTAGAAATGATCTACATTTTTTTTTGACAAAATGTCTCACTTAGTGCTATCCACATGATTCACAAGATTTGCAGTGAAATGCCTGAACTGTGAAACTAAAACATTTTAAAAGCAGATTGGAATGGAAATTGGCAAGTTGAGCTGAGCCCACTTTACAGCTGTAATAAAGTAAATTGACCCCAGATGGATAATTAAATAGAACTCTGCTTGAGCAACACTTGGCTTCTAACTGTTACTGCCTCTAAACAAATTGTCAGGCATTGTGTTTGCCATGGGCCACATCAAGAGAGACATCAAGAGAAGGGCCTACCCTATTTGCTTAAAGTTATGAAGATACATGGATTCTGTTTTGCATTTTTAAATTAGCAAGTGTAAAGTTATTAGTGAGCAAATTGTGTGTCCTTGTCTGACTTTAAGAACTTTAGTAATCATTTAAAAAGTAGTAATAGCCTTGCTCAAATCAGTAGACTTCCCTTTCCTTGACAATATGAGTCAAAGAATCCACTGGCTATGAGACTTACAGCCTAGTCTCTCAAGATCCTCTCATTCAGAAACTTCTGAAGCTTGACTCGCTTGGTTACTTGTGCATAATTTAGTGTTCAATACAGTACTAAGAATTCAAAAACAAATCTTGGTTACTATGTAAACTGTTAATGCATTCCAAAAACATTATTAAGCACTTACATGTCTCACACTATGTAAGGCACACTATGTAAACAGCAATATACTCTGAAGTCAGAAAGGATGTTAGCTTTCTAAAGACTGAAAGGCCTTCCATATGACTGTGTCCATGGGCTCCATTTATCTTTTATTTACCACATTTTTAGAGTCCTTAGAATTCATGCAGTGATGTTGAGTTATAAAAATTAGTCTAGTGTGAGAAAGTGGATAGAAGGTCATAAAAGAAGAGGAGATGCAAGAAGGCAACGCTTCAAGTTCCATAAGGAAATAAGAAGCACAAGTAAAAGTAGTGCCTCCCTTCCATGCAGTGGAGGTGCACGCCTTTAACCCCAACACCCAGGGAGCAGGCAGAGTCAGTCAGATCTCTGCATTCAGAGTTAGCCTAGTCTACAAAGAGAGTTCCAGAATAACCAAGGCTACATAGTGAGACCTGGTCTTGAAAAAAGAATTTACTGTAAAGATATTTTTGTTTGTAATTCTTTTCTATTTGTATCCAGACTGAAATATAATTGTGTAAAATAATAAAACTAAAAATTCAATTTATAATGTATAAATATATAACTTTAAAAATAGATGAAGGGGGTGTGGAGTGATGTTTAAAAAAGTCTAGTGAAAGTCACAATAAAATTTAGATGGTATAGTAGAAAACAATAAAAAATTAATAAAATGTTAATAGAGAAATAAACACAAATAATAAAATACTAATAATAGAAAAATAAACACAATACATAATATATACATATTCAGAAATACCAAAATGGCAATTGTAAATTAGGAAATCTGAACAAACTATATTAGGAAACAGAATGCGTAACCAGAATTCTACAAGTATTAAAGTGAAGAGGCACATGATTTTGTCTTTCTGACTGAGAGACCTCACTTAGTATAATACTTGCCAGTACAATCCGTGTTCCCATCATTTTCATAGTTAATTTTTCCTAACCCCTGAGTGTGTTTCCATTCTGTATGTGTGTCACAATTTCATTTTCCATTTTGTGGTTGATGATGATGGACACCTAGGCTGGTTCCTTTCCCTTGTTGTTGTGAATCGTACAGCAGCAAATACAGATGTGCAACAATCACTTCTGTGATAAAATGCAGAATCCTTTGCTATCCTGGGTCATATGGTAGTTAGGATTGGGTATTTTAAGAAGCCTTGACACTGACTTCCATAAAGGTTATACTAGCTTACACTCTTACCAACAGCGGATAAAAATACATCTTTCCTCACACTTTCACTAACACTTGTCATTTGTGTTTGGTTTTGATATTCTTTTGTTTTGGTTTTTCTGCTTGTTTGTTTGTTTGTTTGTTTTGATGGTAGCTGTCAGATGTAAATGAATTTTAATCCATCAACATGGCTGCTCTGGCAACAGATCACATACAAAGACCTTCTAGGTCTGTGTGATCTGACTGGAATGACACTTTTAATCCCTCTGGATGGATTGCAGACACTCCATTAATACCTTCAATCCCTAACAATTAGGTAAGGTTAATTTGTAGAATGAAGCGTTGGTGTTTGAAAGTGATGTCTAACTGAGGGTGAATCAGAAAAATATTTGACACAACGAGTCAGAGATAGTATATGTCCAACTATCACAAGACAGGCAGTGAAGAGAGCAGTCCAAAGAGAGAAAGAAGGGGGGGGGACAGTTTTATAAAGACAGGTTGCAGAGAGAAAACAGGCTAAACACAGGTGAAGAGAGAATAATCCAGAGAATGTGAAGGAGCCAGAAGATTAAAACATATTGCCAGAGTTAGTTTGAGGCCAAACAGCAATTCAGTCAGAAGCCAAGAGAAACCAGTTTAAATCAGTCACCTTAGAAAGGAGTCAGACAGCTAATTTGAACCAGCAAGCCACAGTTCAGAAAGAACTAGAAAGGGTGAGATTATTGAGCAGCAAGCCTCTGAGACAACAATTACATCTGCTGAATAAAAGTTACTTTGACAGTCCTAACTGGGTTTTTGTCAACATAAGATAAAGTCATTTTGGAAGAGAGGGCCTCAACTGAGGAAATGTCCCCACCAGATTAGTCTGTTGATGTTGGCAAGCCTGTGGTGCATTTTCTTGATTGATAACTGGTATGAGAGGACCTGGCTCATCATAAGAATACAACTCCTGGCAGAAGGCACTGTATGCCATGAGAAAGCAGACTGAGCAAGCCATGGGAAGCAAATTAAGCAGCACAACCCCACCCTCCAGCCCCTCCTTCAGTTCTTGATTCATGTGCCTGCCTCTAGTTCTTACCCTTCATGATGGTCTGCGATCCTCATGGGGACTTAACCTGCCCAAGCTGTTAGGGTTTTTGTTTTGTTTTGTTTTTCATAATATTTCATCACATCAATAGAGAGCCAAACTAAAACTGTAATCATTCCAATAGGGTTGAGATAGAATCTTAGAATCGTTTGAATTTACATTTGTCTGATAGTTGAGGATGTTAAACAGTTCTGAAAACATTTATTGGCCATTTGTGTTTCCTTTGAGAACTGGCTGCTTGTTTCATTAGCCCATTTATCCACTGGCAGTTCTGTGGCTTGGGTATTTAAATTTTACAGTGCTTTATTCTATATATCCACACCCTCCCCCTGTGTGAGTTATAGCTGGCAAAGACTCTCTTCTTAATCTATGGTATATCTTTTGCTTTGCTGATAATTTTCCTTGCTGCATAGAGACTTTTAAATTTCACATAGTCCATTTCTTGATTCATAGGACTATTCTCTGTCATTGGAGTTTTGGTAAAAAAAAAATAAATAAATAAAATAAAAAAAAAATAAAAAAAGTTTGTGCTTACGCCCTTAACTTCAAGTAAATTTCTTATGTTTTGCTCAAAGATCTCAGATTTTAGTTAAGGTCTTGGTGTGGGAGAGATGGGCAAGTTGTTAAAAACATGTTGTACTTTTACAGAAGACCCAAGTTCAGTTCCCAGAACTATGCTAAGGAGTTCACAACTGTCTGTAATTCCAGCTCCAGAAAGACCTAACACCTTCAGCCTCTGTTGGCATGTGCACTCACACACACACTCAGAGAGAGAGACAGAGAGAGAGAGAGAGAGAGACAGAGACAGAGACAGAGACAGAGACAGAGACAAAAAGAAAGACAGAAACACAGAAAGAACTTTAAATAAAATTTGCATCTTAATCTTCGGACAGTTTCAGTTGACTTGTACAGTGGAGACGTGGCTCTCAGTTGACTCTTCTGCATGTAGACATTGCTTTGTCAATGCCATTTCTTGACTAGGCTGCCATTTTGCAATGTATATTCTTGATGTCCTTTTCAGATTTATGTAAGCCATTGTTGTGTATTTATTAATGGGCTCTTTACCCTATTTTATTGGTGTACATATCCTTTTATGTGCCAATACCATGCTGTCTTTTTTACTATAGTAGTCCAGAGTTGGAAACTATGCTATCTTCAACAGTATTCTTTCTGTTTAGAGTTGTTTTGTCTATTCATGCTCACTTGGGTTTACATTTGATTATGATTTTTTTAGATTATATTATAGTTCTTCAAAGAATGTCACTGGAATTTTGATGTGGATTACAGTGAATGTGCAGATTACTTTTTATTTTTATTTTTATATGGCCAGTTTCACTAACTTGGATCATGCCAATCCGGAAACATGAAAAGCCTCTTTATTATCTGGCTTGCATTTTATTTCTTTTTCAGTATTCACCACTTGCATGGTACTTTGAACTAATAACTATTGTTCACATTTCTATTGCAGTATTTTTTTATATAAAGATAGTTTACACAATTCATTTACACTATAATGAACACGTATTTCTGTGTTTTGCTTTCTTCTGTTAGGTATTGTAGAGCCCTCAGTGACATTATTGATGAAAGGACATATGGACAAACTCTTGGAATGTGTCTTTTCTGACTCTTTTAAATCATTATTACTACTTTCATGTTATGAAACATGCATTCAAAAATCAGGGGCCTGGAGTGATACCGCATCCTACAAAATTTCTACCTTGTAAGCACTAAGACAAGAGTTTAATATTCCAAAGCCATGCAAAAAAAATCTGGGTCTCATGGCACATAGTTGTAACCTTGGTACTGGAGAGGGGGAGCCAGGAAGATCTCTAAGGTTAACTAGCCAGACAAGCTGGCCTACTTGGCAAATTCCAGGCCAATGAAGGACCCTGTCTAAAGAATAAGATGGATATCAACCAAGGAATGCCAACCTACATTGTCTTCTGACCTCCAATGCTTGTGCACACAAACAAATGCTTGTGTACACAAACAAAACTGCACACACTCACATACATATAAAAATGTATTACTCAAAAGGCTTACTCTCTTATATGTAAATTTGCAAAAGGAATCTTTTTACAATTAAAAATAAGGTGTGTTTTGAAGTTCTGTACAAATTAAATATAAGGTCTGAAATATTTTGCTTTATTCTACTTAGTATCTTCTCAATCAAATCTATAACATGCAGTTTATAATTTACCTTTAAGGACACACTGAACCTGGCTTAAGGTTATGTGCAATTCTTGAATGTCAGTTGATGTAATGACTCCTGGTAAATGGAAAATTTTCACTGTCCCCTTTGGACTGCTTAGCTTTTCTGCACAGTTGACCAGTGGAGAACAGATTGCAGGATTCAGCCCCTTCTGCCTTCAGGTTGTTATTTGAGAATGACGTCAGCACATGTCCTTTTCTTTTCATTGCAAGGGCTACAACTCTGTCCCCTGCACAACTTCCTCTTCCTGGGAATGTTTCTGATATTTGATGAAGTCATCACTGGGCAGAACATTGGTCCTCCCTTCATGGGAATATTCAAAAATAGAACGGTCTTTACAGTTTTATTTAGAAACCACTTCAAGACCACTTATGAATACTTACTTGCTTTTGTGATAGGATGATTCTGGAACTTTCTAAGATGTATTGTTACTTCTAAAACAATTGTTTCTAAAACTGTTTTTAAAAAGAGAGAGCCACAATACTGAAGACATTCTCAGCAATTAAGAGTAATGGCTACTCTTGCAGAAGGTCTGTGTTCAATTCCAACCACACACGTGGCAGCTCACTTCCATCCAACTTCATTTCCAGGGAATCTAGTATCTTTTTCTGACCTGCTCAGGTATCAGGTGTACATGTGACACACAGATATACAAGAGAGCAGAACCCTCATAGACACAAAATAAAAATTGAAAAATCTTTTTAGAAATGTAAAAATAGGATCGTCGAGATGGGAATGTTTGTAGCTCTTTATCTCCCCAGCCAGTGGTTTGGTGAGTTGGTCCCATCCATTTCTGAGAAGTTTCTGTCTCAGGACAGGTTTTCATCTGCATGATTGATCTCTTGAACTGAGAAGATGGTCAAGTGGGGTCTCATGTAATGAGACTCATCTGTTTGGACATCAAAGCAAAGCTCCATTTTCAAAGGAAAGATTCTCTAATAGACTTTGATCTCGCAGTGTAAACAGCCACGGGTTCAATGTAACCTTCGTTCTCAGAGGCCACGGGAACGCATTGCTCTCTACTGTGTGCGGCGCAAAGATAAAAGTAGCAGCTGAGTAACTGTAACACAATCAAGCTGTCCGGCGTTGTACTTATTGGCACATCTAAAAAAAAAAAAAAACACAGCACAAGCTGCATTTTAACATTTTGCTAAGATCTCCCAATTTTCATGAGATTATAGTTAAGAAAATATTATACTTGGAAGAACTTTCTGATATTATCAACCAACAGAAAAATCAAGGGAAACGCCCGTTGTGTAATGTAATTGCTACAAATTGTGGCGATTTGAAATATTAGTGTAAGACCCGGAAGGAGTCTCAGTGTATTTGTGTGCTTTCCAGAAAGGAAAATTGCAAAGTTCGTTTCAGGCAATTTTGTAAGTGCAAACAGTAAATCACGAAGAATAGATTTTGTTTTTTCTACTACACATAGATTTGCTTTGTCTCAACAGGAGACAGAAAAAAAAAAAAAACAAAAACAAAAACAAAAAACCAAAAAACACCTCATAAAAAAACAATAGCTGGTTAGGTGCCGTGTCTCCACGCGACAGCAGGTGGCAGTATCGATGCATCAAAATTTCATTTAAGTTTTTTGTTGTTTTTCGGTGTGTGCGGAGGTGGGGGCCGGGGGAGGGAATCTGTTATCTGCTGAGTGTTTAAAGTTAGGCGACATCTGAATTTAGAATTTATAATGAAATCTTATAATCTGAATTTTTATAGCATTCTTTTGTCTTCAGACCTTGACAAGATTATTGTGTTTTAACACAAGAACAACATAAGCTTGTTTCTAACTTTTCCCCAAATACTTATTAGGCGTTTGACTAAATGAGTGCTAAGAACGTACTCCGCCTAGCTAGTGCTCTGGAAAGACGGAAATTTCAAACTCCAGACTTCTGTTTCTTAATCTTTATTAGTGGTTACATCTTCTTCGTAGAACTTTGCTAAGTACCAATGAGGGATCCCATCTTCTTTCAGATTCCCGGAACTTCTTCTGTGGTTCAGAGAAAATGGAAGCAGCCTCAGCCGGTTTCTCAGCCCCGGGGGTCCGGACAGCAGAGCAAGGCCCGGATTAGCACGGTTGCCGCTGAGATAAAGCAGATCCGAGCACGAAGGAAAACAGCCCGGATGCTTATGGTTGTACTTTTGGTCTTTGCAATCTGTTATCTACCAATCAGCATCCTCAATGTGTTAAAGAGGTAAAACACGTGCATTTATTTAAAAATGAAGCAGCTTGGCATTTTAATTAAGAACTCTTTTCTTTCTAAACAGACAACCCCCCCATCCCCCACCCAACCCCCATCCCCGCTCTCCCTAGGCACTTTGTCTGGCCAATCAACTCAGTTGTTTGAGCTGGTGGCGTTCTTTGAGCACTTAAGGCAATACCAGTGGTCAAGCACGGTCCGGAAATACACTCTTTCAGTCGATGAAGCGTCTCAGTTGAATGGCAGATAAAACGGTTGTTTTCCTAACCTCCTGATGTTGACTCTAAGGCTTAGATGTGAAAGTATTTTAATAAAAATTGTTTCGATAACTAATTTCATAAGTAAATAAAAGCCAATTGCACTTCTAAATTATTTTGGAAAAGAGTAAATGAGTTTTACAAAACTTTTTTTCCCCTCAAATATATAAACAACCATATTGTTTCCAGCGAGCGCAAGCACATAGACAGAACTCTGAAGTTGAAATGATTTTGACCAGTGATGTGAGCAGCAGATGCTCAGATGTAAATCCAGTAGAGTACACGAATGGCCAGCTATTAAGGGAAACATCAAAGCTGTTACACATACACACTGGTCCCAAGGCAGCCTTATTTCTGTTTATAAGAGGCTTCGAATTTAGCCTGGAATTGCTCATGTCCTTTTTCCCAAAGTCAGAGTCAATATCATATTCCTCACAGCTGGGGACCTGGGAGACAGGTAAGTTTGGCCAAAGTCAGACAAAAAGTGGTATAAACCAGCTGCAAAGAGTTCTCCTCTTGGGCCTTTGTTTCGACTCTTTAAAGACTTCCTCAATGACGAAGTAGAAAATGAACGTCTGTTCAGAAAGAATATAGCTTTGTATGTTTAAGGGTTTTTGAAAACTCCTGTTCTTGAAATATGTATTCATTCACAAAACAGTTTACCCACTGCTTCAGCCAAGGTTCCCTCTCATTTTCTTCCTAACGGAAATCATACACAAATGTATTAAGTGTGTAGTCAGTTTGCTAGTTTTCCACTATTAAGAATACTATAAACCAGGCAGTCCCTCTAACAGAAGGGAATCCAGTGGCAGGCAACTTCCAGGGTGGGGAAGGAGGATTTCCTCTTCTCAGGGAAGGTGAAGGAGTAGCAAGGATGGGACCTTGTAAGGGTGGGACTTCAGAAATGGGATGCTATGCACATGAAAAGTGAACAAATAAATTAATTAATGAAAAAAGGCACCTTAAACATGAATGATACTGAATAGATCCATCCCTCTTTTCCCATCCTTGTCTTCCCCTGCTCTCCTTCCTCCTTCTCTCCCTCCCCTTCCTCCTCCTTCCTGTCATTTTCTCTCCTTTTCTTCCTCCTTCACTTTTTCTTCCTCCTCCTCCTCCTCTTCCTCCTCCTCTTCTTTACTTCTCCCCTTCTCTCTTTACCAATCCAGATGAAATATTTTGAAAAAGGATTTAGCATTTTGTGAGATGGACATTTGAATTTCTTATGTCTGCACTTGCACCTCTCCTCTACTTATTTCCAGATGCCCTCTTGTCAGTGATTTTTATCTTATTATTCTGAATTAAATACTTTCCTTTTTCAAGGTGGGAAAGAAATCTATGTATAATTTTAAACTCTTTTTAAAGTTTTTGAGCAATCTGTGTGTTTGTACCCCCCCACACACGCACACACAAACATTTTAAAATATTTTTGAAAATGTTTTTACTGAAGACAGCTTTTTAAAAGGAGACGGAAAGAGGAGGAATGAGTCTATTCAGTATCATTCATGTTTATGGTGTCCATGGGCTGGGTCTCAATTTGGGGCAGTTGTTGGTTGGCCATTCCCTCTGTCTACTCTAGCTTTGTCCCTGTACTTTTTGTAGACAGGACACATTTTGAGTCAAAAGTTTTGCGGCTGGGTGGCTGTCCTTTACCCCTCCACTGAGATTCTTGCCTAGCTACAGGAAGTGGCCACTTCAGGATTCATATCCCCAAATGCTAGGAGTCTCAGCTAGAGTCACCCCATAGACCCTCTGAGGCCACTCCCCATCCCGGGTCTCTGGCATGCTCCTCTCCCCCACACCACTGACTGCCTTCTCTTCCCCCTCCCTCTCTACATTTGACACCCGCCCTCTCCCTCCCTATTCCCTCTTTCAATGTGATTTTTATTGGTCTAGTATTTCAGAGATTTTGAGCCAGCAGTTGCATCTTATATAATCATCTACATTCTTCCACTCTGTTTATTTGTGAACCTCTATTATGTTTGTGAACTTCTACCACTCTATAGAGCATCCTTTCTTCCCTGAAATTTATTTCTACTGTGTACCTTCTCATTAGAAAGAAAAATATAAGACACAAATCACATAATCAGGGTTGGGGCCTTCAGGAGGGAACACAGTATCTCTTCATCCTAGGACTTACTGAGTAGTTACTGAATATAATCATCAAATAATACAAAAGATAAATGGGAATTTCTAAGAATAAAATACAGTGAGTTAGTTTTTTTCTTTTTAGTGTTGTGTGTATGTGTGAGTGTGTTGTGTGTGTGTGTGTGTGTGTGTGTGTGTGTGTGTGTGTTGCTGCAGTTGCACACATGTTATAGCATAGGTTAGAGGAAAAGAGGGAAACCTATGAGGGCCAGTTCTGGCTTTCCATGTCTCTTGAAGCAGGGTTGCTCTTGATTATGCAGCTGTGCTATATATCCCAAGCTAGCCGGCCTAGGAGCTTCCAGGAGAGTCTCCTGTCTCCACCTCCTAGCTCACATATGATTGTTGGGATTACAGATGTACTCTATTCTAATCAGGATTTGTGAGTGTTCCGATAATATGAACTCAGGTCATTAAGTCTTCACAGGACTTGCTTCTACCCACTATCTAGTCTCCCCACACCAAAGAGCACAAAATTTAAAATGCCTTTAAGACAGACAGCAAGATTGCTCAGTGGGTAAGTCGCTTGTTACGAAGCCTGCAGACTTCTGAGACCTGCCTGGTGGAAGGAGGCGAGAACCAATTCTTGAGAGTTATTCTCTGAACTTCACACATGTGCTCTGCCTGATGCCCACAGCCCAGAAAAATCAGTGTTAAAATTGCTTTAAAATGGACTTTAAGGACACTATAATACATTTTCTTTTAGTTTAACATAATATGTGAAAATGTAAAACTTATGTAGACTCTTACCCATTGAAAACCAGTTATTGCCTACATACATCCAAGTCTCATTTCAACAAAGCTGGGATCATTGAAGTTGAAGATATTTAATACATTGATCTGTGCACAGGTGAAAGTGGGAAGAATCTAACAGTGCGGTTTTGGAGTGATAATTAAAATATGTGCAGTGGGGCTGCTAGATGGCTCGGTGGTTGCTCTTTCAAAGAACCATGGTTTGATTCTCAGCGTCCACTTGGAAGTTCAGCGCCATCTAAAGTTAAAGGAAATCCAGCATCCTCTTCTTCCCTCTATGGGTACCTGGCATGTTCACACTTGGTACCCAGACATGTAGGCATACCACCCATATGCTTAAAACAAGCAAATAAACAAATGAAAACATTTACAGGGTGTAATACCACCAGAAGGTTACTCAGTCACAGAAACAAAATAACAGAAGGGAAATACTCAGCTTCTTTCTTCTTGACAAGAGATCTGCATTTCCTGATTGCAAGACACAGAGACTTTTTCTCTGAGCTGGGGTTTCTGACAGGTACAGGAAACCGTTCTAAGGAGGCTGTGCTGCCGGTGCCTTTGCAGAGGACAGGGTCGGGCTATTTCTGTGATGTTTTTGGATTCAATTATTTAAGACTCTTGATTTTCTGTTTCTTTTCCTACAGAGTATTTGGGATGTTCACACACACCGAAGACAGAGAGACTGTCTACGCTTGGTTCACTTTTTCACATTGGCTTGTATATGCCAATAGTGCTGCAAACCCAATTATTTATAATTTTCTTAGTGGTAAGTTTTCAATGTTTCTTTGATGAGCCTCTACTCAAGGGTAGAGCTTCTAGAGCTGCCCTGAAGCAGTTCTGAAGTAGATACAGAATTTAGTTTCTGTTTGAGCTGTGATTTGTCCCTGAGTAGATTTCTATAGAATGTCTTCATTTTGAAAGTGAATATAAGCCACCAAGCCCATCAGAGTAAATGATCTAATCCTTTTCCTTGGAAAACTTAAAATAAATGTTAAAGGAATAATGGGCATCTTCCATGCCTTACATCAAACTTATGATTGATACACACATACACACATGCACATACACACATACACACACACATACACACATACACGCACATACACGCACATACACACACATACACACATATACACACACATACACACATACACACACATACACACACATATACACACATACACACATGCACATACACACATATATACACATACACACGCATACACACACATACACACACATACACACACATACACACATACACACATACACACACACATACACACATACATACACATACACACACATACACACACATACACACACATACACACACATACACACATACATACACATACACACACATACATACACATACACACACATACACACACATACACACACATACTACACATACACACACATATACACAAATATACACACACATATACACAAACACACATGAATGTACTATAAAATATAATCTCATCTACCCCTATTTCTTCCCTACAAATCCTTCTCATGATCTGGCAAACATATACCTACCAATTACATGTTTGTTTTATTTATAGAATTGCCCATGAGTGATAAGGGAGGGTCATCCACCAGCACTTGGAAAACCAACAAGTAGCTATATCAGAATTGTGCTGTGATTAGCCACATCTTTGTACTCTTTTATTCCCAAATGCTTGGCTATTTGTTTCTTATTTTCATTTCTAACAAAACAGTCATTTTATATGTATATTTTGTTGTATTTATTTTTAAATTTTTGTTACCTATTTAATAAACAGTACTCATCTTCCAAGTTCATTTTTTTTGTTTGTTTGCTTGATTTGTTTAAGTACTTAGAACAGCCAGACAGGGATAGACTTTCTAGAATGATAACTACAAATAGAAGTTTCTATTATTGGTCTCAAAATTTAAAAAGCAAAAAAGGATTTTAAATGTTTCTACCATGAATATACATCAAATGTTTTCATCCATTTAATTCCACTCAAGCCTTGAAAATTACATACATTTACTAAAATATCTCGTGGCAGTCTAGAAATATAATTTCTATAATATTATGAATTATAAAGTTATATTTAGTTAAAAGAAAAGCACAACCAATTTTATTTCTGAGAAGGGATTTTGTCACTTTTTAAATAATCATTGCACCCTGACTAGTGCTCTGATCTTGCACTAAGTAGGTGAGACCCAGAAAGAAATGGGGAGACAAGTGTTTGAAATAGAAGGCAGAGCAAGGCAGAGTGCTGGCATGAGGTCAAGAGGAGTTAGGGAGGCCACTGACAACCCCCTGGTGTGAGCCTGCCATTGTCCTAGGCCTGTGAACAGTCACCTCAGCAGCCTAGTGCAAAGGGTGACCTAGGCAGGAAGAGAAGGAAGAACAGTTTCCTGTCATGTCTGTTGCTCTCTAGTAATGGCTATCATTTCATGTTCTCAACTGCCTAGAAGTTCACTCATAGTTTAAGGATAACTACCTCCTCAGATACTTCCTGTCTTTATTTACTTAATTTGCCAGACTTGGATTATGAAACATTTTTCATAAATATTGTAGTGTATTTTTTTCTTGTTTTGTTGAACCCTTATGATACCAACGTCCTTAAAATATAATGTATCTGTGTTCTTGCTTATTACAGAAGGTAGATTTCATTGCTTTTTGAAGATACTGAAAGTCTAGGCAAACTTTTCCTAAGAGCCATTTGGCATTATTACAGGGTTAAAACCTAACTTGAGACACACAGTGGGGGTTGACTTTAAAGAAAGAAAACAAATGCCAAGTATTACATATGAAAATACTTCAGCGTTTAATTTCCTTTTTCTGTTTCCTTTACTGATGCAAAACGCTCCACCTCACTGTTACCTTGGCTCAAGGGAATGACTCATTTGTACCCTGTACATTAGGTGTTGAGCTGTTTATGCATAATTCACTTTCCTTTCATTCTTTCTGCTCTGCCAGGAAAATTTCGAGAGGAATTTAAAGCTGCCTTTTCTTGTTGTCTTGGGGTTCATCATCGCAAAGGAGATGGCCTCGCCAGGGGATGCACGAGCACAGAGAGCAGGAAGTCTCTGACCACGCAGATCAGCAACTTTGATAATGTATCAAAACTCTCAGAGCACGTGGTGCTCACCAGCATAAGCACACTCCCAGCAGCCAACGGGGCAGGACCGCTTCAAAACTGGTAGAATATTTATTGCTATGATGAGGATATTCGACCCAAACTATTCTTTTATACAAACTCTGTGAATGGAAGTTTTAGTATCCAGTTGATCTAAATCTAAAATTACTTGTCAATGCATTTTTTTTAATAGATCACTCTTTGGAAATAAAAAACAAATTTGAAATATTTCCTGAACCATTTACTCAAACGTGTTATAAGTTTAAATTAAGCTGAATTTATTTCAAGCCATTTTTTCTTAATTCTGTGTACTGAAGTTTATGGCAATTAAGGGTTTGAACATTTCTAACTCTTTCTATAACCCCTTGTTATTCTAATTTAACCATTTAAATTGATAGCTAAAAATCACCAGAAATTAATCATTTCCTTTCAGCATATAAAGAAAGTAACAATTATTAATACTTAGTTAACAACAAGCATAATTATTTCACTTAATTTAAAAAACATTACAAAAACTATCATTACAATGTGCTACCTGGAAGAATACTAATTAAATGCATATAATTTGTATATATTCAAAGTATACCTTTCCAAATCACATAAAATATATAAGATTAAGCCTAATTTTCCACTGATTTTATTTTCCACTTACTAAATGTTCTCAGGTTTATAACCTTACAATATCTAAGATTTGTGTGTGTATGTGTGTAATACAGAATCAAAATGACTGAATTAAAGTAAAAAAAAATTGTAGCAACTACTAATACAAAATCATTTTCATCTCTAGGGAAGGATTTAAGATTTAAATTAAGAGATTAAAAATTAGATTATTCTTCTAGTTAATGAGTTAGTCACCCTTGCTGGATTAAGAATGTGACTATGTGCTAGGTAATACGTAAAGCAAAGAGGCTGCAGACAGGGATCAAGAAGGGCTGTACTCTAGGTCTGGGGTAAGGATAAATGGCTGAGCATTTCTCTAGCAGTTTACACTAGGCTTGGGTTCGATCCTCATCACTGAAAATGAACAAGATCAAATAAATGAACCAAGGCTTACTGTAGTCTAGTGAGAGAGGAAGGCTGAAGATTCCCAGGCATGGCAGAGAAGTCACACAACCAAAGATGGTGTTCCCCACCACAACACTGGCAGGACTGTTACAACCCCCCCACCCCCATTTAAATTATATTACACTCTCTGTATTACTAATTTTAGCATGCCTGCGGCTAAGAGACTGGAAGCTAGGAAAGTGGAGAGCTGGCTACTAATTCATATACAAATAGAAGCTCTAGAGTATATTTTGTATAAATTTAAATTATGGGATTGAAATGATTATTTCAAATTCGTTCTTTGCAAAATTCTGATGATGTAAGTATCCACTTCTACATTAAGAATTTGAAAGTGTACATATTAAATTGTTCTTCGTCTCATAGTGTAGCGGTAGTATGTAGGCACTCTGATTATAAAGAAACAGTATATATTTAATATTTGAGAGAGATTTTATTTGAAAATACTTATATTGTCATTTTGCCTTTTCCCCAACTCTTTATTCTCAGAGAAAAATTACACAACCAAATTATCCATACTTTCTTTTCAAGAGTTTAGGGTTTTGTTACCATGTGCCTTTTAGTATTCTAAGCCAGGACTACCCTCTGCTATGAGGTTTATCAAAATTATATGGCTGAATATATGATGTTCAAAATCTATGACACAATCACTTTCAATGTCTCCTCTCTCCCTTTTGAGAACTCTGTCTACCACACACTACATGCAAGGAGAGTTGGAATCTTCTGATCGTGATGACAGTTAGCACTTTAAGATTTGAAGTTATCTTCAAATCTTCTTGGAAATAAGCCTTAATAGCCTTGCAGCTCACTAAGCATGATATAATGATTTTCTCCAATATAATTGAGTTCATTAACTCTAAGCTGTGAGACAATATTAGATCCCAAGATGATAGTTCATGTTATATAAATAAGAGGAGAGGCCTTAAGAGGGAAAGGATGAGGAGATGAAGAGAGACATGGGGAGAGGAAAGGAGGAGAGGAGAGGAGAGAGAGGAAGAGGGAGAGGGAGAGGGAGAGGGAGAGAGAGAGAGAGAGAGAGAGAGAGAGAGAGAGAGAGAGAGAGAGAGGTGGTGTTAGCATCAGAAGTCAGAATTTCTGTATTCAAAATCAGTGATTCTCAGTGCAGTGTGGTCCCTGTATCCAGCAACACACATATTTAGCAGAAGTTAGTATTAAACACGTATCCTAAACTTACTGAACCTGAATCTTTTGGGTTTGGTACCCAGGAATATAGGCACTTACAAATCCTATGGGTGATTACGAAGCATGTTATCACTGAGAAACACTGTTCTAAATGGGGTCTCCTGGCCTCAGTTTATTAGCCCATGTGAAATAAAGTCTTTTACTGCACAGGTATCTACAACAGGGAGTACCATCTTCACTCCTGTCCACCTGGCTGGAGGTCTGAGAGAAGAGGCCCGGGCATCCTTATGGAATCTCACCCATGTCTTCTCAAAGAGACAATGGTTTACAAAACAATTGCCACTGTGTTCTTAGTGTGATGTTAATGATGATGGACTTTAAGGCACATACGCGCTTTATACATGACCCGGAAGACTTGAGTTTTTATTTACTAAAGTATCTGTTTTGTGGAAGCCATTCATGTTCAAGAATAATTGTTGCCTGGAAGAAAAGTGATAAGTAAATGATGTGCGGGGATAGAATCATGAAGTGTGTACATACTTCTCAGCATTAGGGCCCAAGAATCCTGAGAGGTTTGGATTAATGTGGTGACCTTCATAGGATAAATGGTTAAAAAATGAAAGAGGAGGCCCCCAATCATAGCAATGTTGTTGGGGTGCTTACCTACTTACTTCACTGTGTGCTAACGATGCGAGTGAGAAGACTTCACAGGAAGGTTTTCTTTTGGAACTGAGCTATGCTAAACACTGGACATTAACTTACCGTTGTTTCCTTTGTATCCCAAGATTTCGATGTGAGATGTCAACGTCATTAGTTTTGTTGCTAATAAGGTGATGTAATAATTTTGCCAAATATATTTGAGATGAATGAATTTTTATAATATCATGAAAGCTTTGATATTTTGAGTTGATTCCTTTGGGGTTAAATATTACCAAGTTTGTGAGAGAGAGAGGAAAAAAAACAACCACATGAGTTCTAAGTTTTCCACAATGTGGAATATTTAAGTAGTTATAAACTATTGATAAGTTCAGTGTAAAAGTGTGAGGCACAGTAATACCCAGTTTCACCTCAGTGTACATTGATTAATTCAGGAAGAATAATTAACTATGTTTATAAGTGACAATCTGAATGTGTCTAGAGTTGTTACTAATCATAACTGAAATGAGGGCTACTAGTACTTTGATACAATGTAACAATATCAGGTTTGCATTAGCTGTGAATCATAACAGGAATTAACTGCATTTCAAGAAACATGGCTAGTCCTTGCAATTAGAAACTTTTCAGTGAAACTTAACTTTCGACAGCTCATTCTTCTACTTCATGTTATGGGCAAAAGCATAAATTCCATTAGATTATTTCTGAGTAATTTCCACATTGCTTGAAGCAAAACAGTGGGATTTTAGGGTCATTATATAAGTAGAAAAATATTCACTTACAATCCTTTTTATTACTTTATGTACAGAAGAATACAACAGAAACGTAAAAAGCACTATTAGTTCTCAAAGTTCAAAGGGAATGCTTTTCTACACTCTTCTACTGAAAAGGAGGAGAAAAGACTCCCCTAACTTGCCACGTATTTATATTCTTTTAAATTTTCTTTATAGACTTCGGAGTTATGAAATATGTTGTTATTATTGTATCCGTGTATGTATGTATCAGCATGCCAGCTGCTCAATAATTATTTATTTAAAATAATTATATCTTTATGCTTGATTGTACTGTGTCTTCATGAAAATCTTTTTTAAAAAATGTAATTGTATGTCTCCCAGTGTGAAGGTTGAATTATGTAATTTTTAAGTAAAATATCACTAAGAAGTTTGTAATCACATCCACATTGTCCTGCTGTCCTATGTGAAAAATTATGATGTTGTTCAATACATAAATTGGATATTTGCTCATAATTATTGTCAAACTTTGCAGTTAAGGATTGAATTAACCCTGGTGCAGTACTTGATGACCAAAATATTTTTCCAATAAGTTTATATAACCAGGGATAATTATGATATAAAAGATTTTTAATATTATTTTTAAGAGGAGGTACGATAATAAAGGTTAATATTAAACACACGGATGTTTCATAAAAGTTATATAAAACCACACATTTATAGAAGTAAAAATCAAAGCTTTCATCTGAGTCAGAATTTTCCTCTGCTTGTGACTTAGAATAATAACCCCCTTAGTTTACAAATGATTATCATAGTCTGCAAATGTATGAGCTAGCCTTCTCTAAAATATCAAACTTTTAAACTATACTTTTAGTTGGCTCTTTTTGTTTTACCCAGCTGATTATCAAGGATTTCAGAATCTAGTGTAAATGATTTAAATTCTTAAAATCCATTCTTATTCAAAACATTTTATTCTATTTACAAGGGTAAACGTTTGACTCATAAGGAAGTATAATCAAAGATTATTTGGTTTTCTTGGAGGAAAGGAGACATTTTGCAGTGAAGTTTAAAGAGGAGGTTCTCAGTGATGAGAATGTTGAGGGAGTAATCCACAGTCATGTGCTAGACACCTACCTACCTTCCATTCCAGCCAATGGCCATGCACCAGAAGTGTAACAGAGGAGAACTTGTTGAGGCATTCTCTGGTTCTGTCCTCTTCATCTGATTCTGCTTGTTCACCTGTTCCACTTTTCTCCAAATTAACCTTTGTCCTATGCTCCAATATTACAACTCTATTAGGTTTTCCTTGTCTCCTGAAGTGAGCAAGTAACACATTCCAGAGCAAATGAATCTAAGCTTAAGAAAAAAGAGAAAGGAAGAGGGTGAGGCACTTCACAGTTTATACCCAAGAAATAAAATTGGAACTGCTAGTATGTCCATGATAGGACCAACAGACCTCTGTGCATATATCCAGAAAAGGCATAGCAGTGTCTTCTGTTCGTTCTGTTTTTAGATATTTGAGGAATCTCCATACAAATATCTACATCAGTGGCACCAGTTTACATTCATATCAGAAGAGAAAGAGAATTACTATTTTCCTATTTTCCTGCTAAGATTTGCCATTTGTTTTCTTGATGGTGGAAATTATAATTGGGTAAGATAAGATATCAAAGTAGTTTTCATCTGTATTTCTCTTGTGGCTAATGATATGGACACTTTTAAAAATATCTATTGGACATTTGTGTTTCTTCTTTTGAGAACTGGAGGTGTGTTTTGCTAGTGTTCAATTTTTGCTGAGATATATGTGTGTGTACATATATATGTATATGATGACATCATACTTATATACACATGTATGTCAATCCCCAATCAAATGTATAATTGAGACAATTTTCTCTGTTTCTGTCTCTTATTTTGATGGTTGGTTGTTTTCTTTGCTGTACAGAAGATTTGAATTCTATAAAGTCCCATTTATCTGTTTTAAGAAGTCCTTGTTCATGTTTCTAGCATGAAATGTTTGCCTTCTTTTGTTCTAAAACTTTCAGAGTTAGAGGATTTGGGCTAAGCTGTTTTATCCGTTATGGAATTTTGTTCAGGATGAGATATATGAAGATAATTTCCACATAAATACTCATTGTCACAGCAGCATTTTGTAAAGAAGTTTTCTTTTTTTTCAGTATTCTTTTGACACATCATTTTTCTTCTTTTCTGAAGGTAAGCAGTGACTCCATTGGGTCTTGCCATTCTTTTTATGTTGTGACATTTAATTGTCTGTCCTATTGCCTATTGTGAACCCATTTGAGCTGTTTACATGCTTTTGATTAAATTTCAGGAGGGCAGATATGTTTAGAGATTTATCCATTTCTTTCTGATTTTTCTTTTTCTTTTTTAAGGCGATATAAGTAAGTTTGCAAGATAATTCTTCTTTAATGAATCTTGGCACTTTACTAGGGCCTGTTAGAGCAATTCTCTTCATTTCTAATTTTTTCTTTTTTGGTCCTTTCTCTTATTTTGTGATTAGTATGCCTAGGGGTTTGTCAAATTCATTTATCTCTTCAAATAGTTAACTCCTGGAAAGATTCTGTGAGTTGTTCATTTGATTTCCATTTCATTAAAACTTCCCCCAATCTTTAATAGTTTTTGCTGTCTGTTGTGTTTGTAGCGGACTTGTTACTGTTTTCTGGGACCGTGTGACACATCACTAGAGTATTTGTTTCATGTCTTTCTGACTTTTTAATGGCAGTTGGCACCTTTCCTTTTAGAACTGCATAAGCCACATCTCAGACACCTGAGGAAGTTATGCCATTATTTTCTATGCTTTTAGGGTTTTTAGAATGTCTTCAGTGGCCCACAGTTCTTTCTGAAGTATATTGTTTTATTTCCAGTCACTTGTGTTGCTTCTGTGTGTATTCGCTGTTTTTCTCACTGCTATGTTGATATGAAGCAACATAAAAGGATATCTTTTATTTTACCTTATTGTTCAAGAAGATTCAGTTATTCATGGCTGAGATGAATTACAGTGTATCTATAGTCAGCCAGCAGAGAGAGGAAGACTGATGCTCGGGTTCCTTTGTCTTTTTCTAAATATTTTAATTGTTTTATGTCCATGTATGCAAATATATACCATATATGTGGTTGTCTATGGAAGAGGGGCACTAGAAGAGGGCACTGGATCTCCTGGAGCTGGAGTTAAAAGTGGTTGTGAGCCACTTGATGTAGGGGGTGGAACTCTGGTATCTGGGAGAAGAGTAAGCACTCTTAACCATGGGACTGTCCTTACAGGCCATCCATTTGTCTTTTCTGTTCAGTACAAGTCCTCTGCTCACAGAATGACGCTATCCACACTGGAGTGGCTCTTCCACTCTCATTTAACCTAATGAAAAACACCCTCACAGACAGCAGGGAGGGGAGCTTACAGATCTCATGTGGGAAGGATTAACCTGCACACTGTGGGTTTCTAGTGTTGGTTTCCTCTTTCATTCCTCCAAAATCTGGTAAGAGGGATTATTTGATTCTTTTGTACTTTGAAACACTTGTTGGCAGTCTATAATATAATTAATTTTAGAGAGGGTTCTATGAGCCATTATGAATAATGTATATTTTCTATGTGTTGGATGAAATATGCTATAAATATCTATTAAGTACAGTTGAGTTATGTTATAAATTTTGTTTTTCAGTTTTTGAGTTTAGAAGACCTATCTAATAATAAATATGAAATGTAGAAGTCTCTGACTACTACTATAATTACTATAGCAAGATTTAGTTGAAGTCTCAGTTAAGCCTTTTAGTGTTTGTCCTATGAAAAATTAGGATCCCTGAGATTCAGTGCATAAATATTTGCATTTGTTTACTTTTTAAATATGTAGTAGTCTTCATATTTCCCTAATGATTTTGTTTGATATCATTTCTATCAAATATTTTAATAGTCATACCAGCTTTTTCTTGGCTTCTGTTGGCTGTATAGATATTTTCCCATCCTCTTCTCTCCATCTACGTTTGTGCCTATCTGTGCCTCAAGGGGCCAACAATTCCCTTATTCATTTTAGAGCATCTACCATTGGTCTCAAAGGAGAATATCTGTGGTTCCCTCTTCCCATGTCTAACTGAGGTTGGAAAGATGCCTCTCTAGCCCTTTCAGTTTTTTGTTTCTTAATATTCAGAAATTTCAACATACTCTTACCATCACATGACCTAAATTATACAACTCTGCACCTCTCTGATAACGTGGCCACATTCAAGCCTTATATACAGATTCATAAAAGTTCTTCCTGCTATAAATTTTCAACTTAAAATAGTTTATTTTAAAAAAATTATATGTCAAAATTAAGCTTCTCACCACTATCAGATGGTGTCACTTGGGGTTATGATAGCAATGGACTTCCAGGTAGACTTTTAGAAGCTAACCATAAATACAAAAAACTCAAAGGACTTACTGTCTGCCCTTTGTCATCTCAAGACCTATCTCAGAAAATGGTATCTTTAGAAAGTTTTGTATAGGGGTTAGCAACATTTTTGTTACTCTTCAATATTTTGAATCCATTCTAATATCAACCATAGGTATATTTGTTTTCTGTTGCAGAAGGAGTGTGTGTATGTGTGTGTGTGTGTGTGTGTGTGTGTGTGTGTGTGTGTGTGTATGTGTGTTTATACACCCTAATAGCATCCTAGAGAAGCATTCCTAGAGCTGGAAAGATAGCAAGTAAATCTGTAGCCTGCTCTAACCCACTTTTGTAAACATACAAAATGCCATGGCCAATAATATGTATAATCATCTCCATTCATCTCTTTACTTTCTTCTAACAGCTTTCTTTCTTGCCTCATTTCTTTATTTGCCTCCACTTTGTTCTATGTTGCTTTTTTATGATTGTATTTGGCACTAAAATGACAGTTTGAATAAATAACAAAAAGTCATTTAGAAAGCCAGGAATTTAAAAATACTAGAAAATTCAAAGAGATATATACGCATATAGATAGTTTCATGAAATAATTTTTTATCATTTATTTTTCTTTTTTTACACTCTAGATTTTATTATCATATAATATGCAAATAGTTATACTTTTATTTCTTCTTTGCCAATTTATATCCCTTTGATCTCTCAGGGTGGAAATCAACCAAATAGAAACAAAGAGAGCAATACAAAGAATCAACAAAGCCAAAAGCTAGTTCTTTGAGAGAATCAACAAGATAGACAAACCCCTAGCCAAACTAACTAAGGGCCCAGAGGCAGTATCCAAATTAACAAAGTCAGAAATGAAAAGGGAGACATAACAACAGAAATAGAGAAAATTCAAAAATTATCATATCCTACTATAAAAGCCTATACTCAACAAAACTGAAAAATCTAGATGAAATAGGTGGTTTTCTAAACAGATACCATATGCCAAAGTTAAATCAAGAGCAGGTAAACTATCTAAACAGGAAATATCTAGACAGATATCTTTCCATATCTTATAAGGAAATAGAAGAGGTCTCTAAAAACCTCCCAACCTAAAGAAACCCAGGGTTAGAGTGGATTTAGTGCAGAGTTCTACCAGACCTTCAAAGAAGACCTGATACCAATATTCCTCAAACTATTCCATAAAATAGAAACAGAAGGAACACTGCCTAATTTATTCTATGTAGCTACAATAACTCTAATATATAAAACATAAAAGGACTCAACCAAAAACAGGGAACTTCAGACCAATCTCACTTATGAATATCAATGCAAAAATTCTCAATAAAATTCTTGCAAGAAAAATCCTCAATAAAATTCTTGCAAATCAAATTCAAGAACACATCAAAACCATTATTCACCATGATCAAGTAGGCTTCATCCCAGGGTTGCAAGGTTGGTTCAACATATGAAAACCTATTAATGTAATCCACTATGTAAACAAACTCAGAAGGAAAAAATCACATGATCATCCCCTTACATGCAGAAAAAGCAGTTGACAAAATATAACATATCTTCATGGTAAAAGTATTGGAGAGATCAGGAATTCAAGGCCCATATCTGAACATAAAAGCAGTTTACTTTAAACCAACAGTCTATATCAAATAAAATGGAGAGATATTCGAAGCTATCTCACTAAAATAGGGGACAAGACAAGGATGCCCACTCTCTCCATATCTACTCAATATAGTACTCAAAGTGCTAGCTAGAACAGTAAGACAACAAAAAGAAATCAAGGAAATTAATTTTTTAGAGTTACTCAACCTATATCACAAATACAAAATTTTAACTTTTAGATACCGAAAAATAACAAATGCATATCTAGGGTCTCCATCTCAAAGACTATGCCCTGTGCTTTTAAGAGCTGTCAAACCTAAACTTCTCTGAGAATAGGATAGGTTATTTTTGTCCAGGCCTCAGCTGAAGTGTGAGTCACTTTATTTTATGTATCTTGGGACTCCCAGGTATCATTGTAATGGTTACCATTAATTGTCAACGTGAATAATCTGAGTGAAGAGTCTCTAGGAAACCGCCTTAACTTTGTTAACTGATACAGAAAGACACATCCACTTTAGTAAACACCATTTCATGCCCCTGCTCCTGAACTATATTTGTGAACAAAGTGGGCTGAGGAACAACACACACACACTCATTGGTCTCCAGTCCTGTGGATGTTTCTAGCTACTTCAAGCTCCTGTCATCTTGGCTTCCTCCATTATAATAGACCATAATCTTGAACTTTATGCCCCATAAGCCCCTTCTCCCTTAAGTTATGTCTGTCCTATGCCTATCAGGAAAAGAAAGCAACAAGGCAAGAAACTAATACAGATACAATTTTCTTAAGGTTAAAAGGTAAACATATTTGAAGTATAATTGTCTTTTTAATGTTACTAATTCATTAGTCTCTTTAGTGTCCCATAAGTACATTATAGTATCAGTTTTCTTCTCAACTCAATGTAAAATTGGGTCTTTTTCATTCATGTTAAGATATAGTTATTTACAGAGAGAGATCATGTTATATTCAAATGATTTGTGTGTCAGTCTCTGCCTAGTTCACTGCCTCACAAATGTAGTCTTTTAAAAATTGGTTCCTTATTAACTAAGGAAGTGAAAGATCTCCATTCAGCACTTTATTTCATTTAATTATTTAGGGGTTAGGAACAAGGTAAGATGAGGCTAATGTCCCAATAAGTATTATTTTAAAGACTTATTTCTACGTTTTACATATGTGTGTATGTCTATATGTGCACGGTACCTGGGTGTGAGTGCCAACAGAGGTCAGAAGATGGCATCGGATCCCCTCGAGCTGGAGTTACAGTTGGTTGTAAGACACCTGATGTGGGTGTTGGAAACCAAATGTAAGTCCTATGGAAAAGCATCAAATCCTCTTAACCATTGAACCACCTCTCCAGAAATCCTTGGTTGCACTCATTGCTGTTAAATTCACATAGCCTAGAATTTCTTTAAAAACATCTTGGAGTAATTGTCTATCAGGTTGCTCCATGGACATATCTATGATACATTGTTTTGATTGGCTTAATTGGTGCAGAAGGGCCTAGCCAACTATGGGAAGTATAATCCCCAGGCAGGTGGTCCTGGATTGTATAAGAAAGCTAACTGAACATGAGTTTGAAAGCAAGCCAGAGAGGGAGCCAGCAAATGGCATTTCTCCTTATGCTTTAAATTCTAACCTTGAGTTTGCCCCAATTCCCTCTCTACAATGAATTACAACCTGGAAATGTGAGCCAAATATTCCCTTTCTCTCCAAATTGCTTTGGCCAGAGGATTTTATCAGGACATCAAACTAAAATTAGAATAGTTAGTACCAAAAAAACTTTACAGTATTTCCTATTTAGCTAGACATTATTTGAAAATAAATAAAGAGGATTCAATTTTTATCCATATCCACCGAATGCAAAAAAATATTTTAAGTTTAAAAATAAAGTTAAGTTAAAAAATAAACAAATGTCTTGTTATAGATAGAAACACTTCTTTGAGTTTACAAGCAGATGGAAAGAAGGCTGGTCTGGACTGAAGTAACACATTCACACTGAGAAGAAGAGGGTATCCTCTTGCCAGGAGTTGCACATCATTTAAAGAGAAAATAGGCTCTCACAGGAAATGGCAATGGACACATGAAAACTGATGGACAGCAAAAGGAAATTTGAAACTCATGCTATGAAATAAATGGCAAATAGCCAAAGGACTGGCAAGGAAGATTCAAATCCTAGTGCAAGCATTAGTATCCCTGTCACCTGTGAATTTGAGACCTAAACATTTTAGTTTAGATAGACATCGAATACTACAAAAAGTGTGTGTGTGTGTGTGTGTGTGTGTGTGTGTGTGTGTGTGTGTGTATGTGTTGCCTAAATGTGTGTCTGCACCACATGTGAGGTCAGTAGAGGGCATCAGATCCCCTGGAACTCTAGGAACTGATAATTGTAAGTGCCCTACAGTGCTGGGAATAAAATCCTCTCCCTCCCTCTCTCTCTGTCTGCCTGTCTCTGTGTCTCTATGTCTTTGTCTTTCTCTGTGTCTCTTTCTCTCTTTCTCACCTCCCCTCTCCTCTTCTTCCTCCTCCCTTCCCCCTTTCTTCTGCACTCTCTTAAGAGTGCATAGGTCTGCTAATATCAATAAAAGGAAATCAGACACATTTCTTCCTTTCATGAATTCGTATCCAAGACATCTTACATCAAAAACCTGTCCCTGGGTCTAGTCTCTGAAGTTCTTTAGCAGGGCATCATGTTCCTCAGTTGCTATCTCTCAATAGGCCACACATGTCTGCTAATGTGTTACAACACACTATATAGCCTATCCTATAATCCTTAAATCCTTCTTAGATTTTGTGTCTGAGTGAAAAAAGAAACCATGGGTCTGTGGTCTCTGAATCATAATATATCAAAAGTTGACAATTTGAGACAGTCACTCTAAAAGAAAACCTTCAGGAAGATCTTTCAAAAATACTACTAAATACTGTAAAAGCAAGATCAAAAACCAATAGAAAACAAAGATGATAAATAAGTTGAGTGCCAACTCTTTATACCCGCATTCACATTTCAAACTGAAATTCAGTATTTACTGGGTAGGATTCACTTTAAATGCAAAACACAAAGTTGAGTGAATGGCTTACAGAAGCTGAAGTTTGTGCATCTTTCTCCTTTTTGCAATACAGAGGGTCCAGAGAAGAAGATGTGCTTTCACATCCTGCAGGGTGGGACTGAAGATTCCACCTCCTAGACAAAAAAGGCATCACTTTGCAGCCTGCAGAGGATACAGGCCTAGGATTCCAATTACAACCTGAACGTTTCCAGGCTGGAGAATATCCCTGTGCCAAACTCCATCTGTTACTCACAAATTACAGTATAAAAAGAACAAAAAGAAAGAAAGAAAGAAAAGAAAGGAGGAGGAGGAAGAAGAGACTAAATGAACCAGGATATCTGTGTTTGTACTTCTCAGGGCCTTTGTGGAAAGAGTGGCTGCCAGCTTCAACTCTCAAGAATGCCACAGTACAAAGCGTCTAACTGGTATTTCAAGTGAGATCTGGGGAGAAAAGCTACATAGGTAAACTCTGGGAAACCAATCCTTCTGCAGTAACACACTTCAACAAATATTCAAAACATGTGTTGATCCTTAACAGGAAGGAGTGATAGTTCAAAAGAGTTGTCAGACAGTTGGATAATTAGAGCCATAGAATTCAAAGAGATGGAGATATGGTGCAGCTGTTAAGAGCTCATTGAGAGCACCCAAATTCAGTTCCCAGAACCCACATGTCAACACATTATGGCTGCAATTCCAGATCTAGGCGGTTTGATGGTACTGGTCTTCCCTAAGTCATCTGTTCTTATGCACACAGCTACACAAAGACATGTAATGAAACAAATAAAAATAAATATTAAAAAATAATTTGAAGAAAATCAACAAAAGTAAGAAAATGTCAACAAAAGCATAGAACAAATGTATATTATTACAATAAAACAAAATACTAAAATACCAGTCATTTATAACAAGTGTATTGAAATTAATAAGAAAAAATTTAAACTAAAATTATGAGCAAAGATACTCTGGGTACGGCATGTACAAACAAAAATATAGTTAGTGTTAACTAGGCAAAGTAAACATTAAGGTAAAAATATGAAAAGGGGATTTGTGCCAGGATGAGATGTACAACCCAAAGTCATAAACTTCTATAAATTTGAGAATATACTATCAAAACATAAACACTACAAATATAGAAGAACTGGATAAAATTTAAATGTTAAATGTGAACCTAAAATAATTGTCTCTATAAATCTATTGATATTTATATATAATACATTTCTATACAGTGCAGTTTGTTCTTAAAATGTTGAAATATCTACAAGAAAAATTGTTAATTTATTTGGTCATCTAGACAAACTTAATAAATGTAGGCAGAGATATGATCAGACATTTTAACACTAATTGACTAATGTTATTTCATAAATGGCAGCAAAGTTCTACAGTGACTATGATCATGAAATACACAGCTAACCTTGTTTGCAGCCTTGGAAAGTGAAATATCTTCTATATCTGTCTGACCATCAAAAAATATTAGTAAAATAAGTTTTCTGTGTGTGCTTGAATGTGTGTGTGTGTGTGTGTGTGTGTGTGTGTGTGTGTGTGTGTGTATAGGAGGTCAGAGATCCACCTCAAGGCCCTTCTTTGGGTGGTTTTGTTTTGTTTTTTTAAAAAAACTATTACTTACCTTGGCATTCATCAAATTGGCCAAATTGTGTGGCCTATTAACTCCAGGTATCTGCTGTTTACAAAACTCCATAGCCCCTCAAGTCCTGGGGTTATGGGTGGATTCCACTATTCTCATTTTTTCTTGGATGTTGGGATCTAAACTCAGATCCCCAAGTTTCCACAGTAGGCATTTTATTGACTCAACCCTCTCTCCGGTCATAAAAATACTATTTTCTGCATCATAAGCAATCTGGAAAACTAAATGATGAACCATAAACCAAATGTTTAGGACAAATTATAGTTTATAGTATACACAAATAATGTAAGTATTTTTCTAAAATTAACATACATTTATTTATTTATTGTTTATTTTAGAGTTGCTTTTATTGTTTGATCCTTTGAAACCAAAGGCCACTTGACAAGTTTCATTCAGATACACCCAACCTGTGTGCAGTGTTCTTATCAGATAACATAAAGAGATATGCTCACCTAAATTCTGTTATAGAATATCAAGATTAGTATTTTGCAGAATTATCTGAGAATATGTTTTTCTCTTTCAATTAAAACAGATTTTCTCAATACGATATATTCTGATTACAATTTCCCCTCCCTCCACTTTTCCTAGTTCTTTCCTTCTGTTATGTTTTATAACACAGTATAATGCAGAGAAGAGAATACCTTGGTGAGCCCATGCTGAGTTGTCCCCCTAACGAATCATGCCATGCAACAGGTGTACTATAAAGATTTATTGCAGGGGGGAAGGAGGGAAGCAGGGATATAGAAAGGAGTAGAGACAGAGAAAAGGGAAGGCAGAGAAGGACAGAAAGAAAAAGAAGAGAGAGGAAGAGAGGAAGAGACTGAGAACATTTGGGGAGAGAGAGAAAGTGAAGAAGGGAGAAGGAGTGGGATAGAGAGTGCCATGCCTGGCTAGCTAGTACCTGGTGGCTATTGCTAGGTCTCTGTTGCTAGGTTCCAGGGAGGAGCCTAGTCGAATTTACTGTAAGCTAATATTCACCTCCCCTCCCATCTGAATACACTCCATTTCTATCTCTCATTAGAAAAGAACAGGCTTCTAGAAGATGAACATAAAATATAACAAAATAAAATATAGTATGATCAAACTAAGGCCTTCACATCGAAGTTGGACAAGACAAACCAAACAGATAGAAAAGAGCCCAAGAGAAAGCACAAGAATCAGAGACTCACCAATCCAGACATTCAAGAATTATATGAAAGCAAGAAACTAAAAGCCTCAATCTATATGCAGAGGACCTGGTGCAGACCCATGCAGACCCTGTACTTGCTGCTTTAGTCCTGTGAGTTCATGCAAGCTGTGGTCATGTTCATTTAGGGGTCTTTGTTTTCTTGGTGTCCTCTATTCTCTCTGGCTTTTACACTGGTCCTCCTCCTCTTCCTCAGGTTTTCACAGGAGCTCTGAGGGGAAGGAAAAAGTGCATACTTTTTAATGCTACTTGATTATAAACAAACAAAATATGAAGTGACATTAATTCAAAATAACGTCTTTCATTTACTTGTTTTGTGTGAGCTCATGTGTGTGGAAGAGAGTATACAATGTCTTGGACTCAGTTTTCTTATTCTACCACATGGATCCCTAGGATTGAACTCAGATCATCAAGATTGGTAACAAATGCCTGAAAACTCTGAACAAGAGTATGTATATGAAGTGGGAAGGGAGAAGGGGAGATAGGGAAAATAGAGTAGGCAGACGGAACATGACAGAGAGATGCATGACATGACAAGTCACTGAGAGGAATAAAATACTTTAAAATCAATAGATGAAAAGCAGCTATGCATACAAACAAGAAAAAATGAAGAATTGTGTTCTTATTTCCATGATAATAGAACTGAACATTCATTTTAGAAATTAGAGACTGGAGACATTGTCAAAAATTGAAAGATTTCTGTAACTAAATGTTTACCAAGTGGGGAGAGTTGCACTGAGGCAGATTTCAGTTGCATGTGAATGTTTGTAGGAGCCATTTCAGAGAGTACAGTTGAGAAAGTGCTACTGGTGTCAAAAGTCCTGGTCAAGGCAAAAATTAAAGCAATGTGATTACAAAAATCACCAGTGTGATGGTTATTCATTCTTGTCAACTTGACTACATCTGGAATTAACTAAAGTCCAAAGCAGAAGGGGTACACCTGGGAGGGATTTTTGCTTAATTTGAAGTGGATATGTCCACTTCTAATCCTCATCTTTGATGTGCGAAGACATCCTTAATTCAGATCTTTTGACGGAGGAAGGGTCGCCTCTAATCTGACCCATACCTTCTGCTGTAAGTTTATATAAGGACATAAAAGAAGGAAGTGATTGCTGTTTGCCTGCTTGCTCTTGCTCTCACTGGCAAATCCATTTTCTTCACTGGCATTGAAGCCTGCTTCTTTAGGATTCTAGTATATACTGAAGATCAGATGATATATCCAGCCTTCTAGACTAAACAACTACTTGGTAATGGAAGCCATTGGATTAGCTGGACCATAGCCTGTAAATTGCACACACACACACACACACACACACACACACACACACACACACACAC
>JANHMN010000007.1:80290187-80318540 GCA_030674055.1 Rhabdomys pumilio
CACACACACACACACACACACACACACACACACACACACACACACACGAGAGAGAGAGAGAGAGAGAGAGAGAGAGAGAGAGAGAGAAACAGAGACATACAGAGACACACACAGAGAGACAAAGAAATACACACATAGAGATTCTATAACTCTTAATACTCCAGAAAACCCTGACTAATACAGCCAGTAAATTGAGAAATACTATTTCTCAATTACTGAGTGTGATTACTTAGATGAGAAGGAAATTAAACTTAGAGGTTGATATATTTACTGTATTTGGGGATCACAATGGGTACCAGAAGGGAAAATGTGAACAATTGTGTAACACAGGGTCAAACTGGGAGGGAAATTAATGAAAGCAGCAGGAGTGTGATGGAAATGAAGGTCGGTATTATATTGAAGTATAATCACATAACAATGAGCCTGCACGGATTAATGAGGGGATCTGTTGGTGCTTAAAAGGTATGTCAGGTTTTATCTTCTAAATATTAACTCACCAAGATATATCTCATTTCATACACTGTGTTTGCAATGTTGTGCTGGTACTTCTCCATCAGGAGGTGGAATCTAGGCCTCAGAACTCAGCAAAATTCTGCAATTGTCTCTCACAAAACATTGCAGTGAATTACATATCCTGATTCTGGAGGCTCCACACAAAAGTCACTGCTATACGTTGTGTATCACTGGGTTTTGTCCACTCTGATTTAATTCTTGCCTTTAGAAAGACAGGAGATTAATTTTTATGGTTCTATATTTCTCCTATTAAATAAAACTCTGGATATAATGTTGCCATAGCAGACTTCTATTATAAAAAATATACATTCAAGCATAATATGATTTATAACCATGATATAATCAATCCATTTTCAGAGAAGTAATGTCTGATATTAAGTCATTTACTAAACCTACAGAGATAATTTACAATGTTATAGTTTCAGTTCACTGGGTTTATAGGAAACCATGCGTTCTGAAAACAAAATCCAATTTCTCTTTTTCTGTAAAATGAACATTAACCACATAATCAAAGCAATAAATTATGTGGCTGTGGGAACAGATGCTTCTCTTTCATGTGCCCATTTTTATCTTATGTTCTTGCCAAACATAATACTTTCTATTTACTAGACACAGATTTACAAAGGAATCAGAGTAACTGTCTCATCACACTCAAGGAACTTGTGGACTTAAGTGAGGAACTACAGCATCCAAGACAGTGCGGGGAAGAGATGAGGAAGTTATACATCCCTGACAGGAGTAATGGTTTTAACCCCAAGTTTTGAAGAACTAAAGATGTCACAGAAGTGGTGTCATTTTTAGTCATCTTGGAGTCTGATGAATTTGTGAACCTGAGACACAATCAGTTTCTCATTTGAATGTAGCTTGGATTTGAAATGATTATTCCTGGTTGCCTTTGCTTCTTTTCTGCATCCTTAAATTGTTACATTATATGCAATTGACTTAATGAGAACTATTCATGAATAAGGGACTTCATGGTCAAATTTCTTGGAAGACTGTTACATTCAGGAGGCAAAGCTTAGTGTTCTAGTCGAATGCCAAGAATGTATTATTTCCCATGGTGTTTGGTTTGCAAGCTCTCATAGAAGCATAATATCCTGGGCTTGCACATTGAGAACAATTGAATTTGAATATAATTAGGAAAGTTCACAGCTCCAAACAAATTGGTAAGGAAACAGTGTGACATCAGAAGCTGACTCTAACTGGCTGTGCTCTTAGGAAGCAAAAGCAGAAGCTGAGAGCTGTTCAGAAACTTCAGTTGGGATGTTGCTTGGTGCCAGTTCATCTCCTTTCTCCCAGGTGACCAGCTCGAGTTCTCCAACATGCTCGTGTTTGTTTTCCTGGGTAAGTGAGCTGTGCTGCTACTTCTGAACGTGTTGCAGCATTAACTCTTTATAAACGGCATGCTGTAACATCTAGCCCAAGCTTGTGGGGGTATGTGATAAGAAATGCCAGTTACACTGCTGACTTGTACTTCGGTGTCATTTAGTGCTTTGGGGAAGTGTACATTGCCTGGCAGTCACTTTTTTCTAACTGGATAGAATAACAAAATGTGACCATTTCATTGCTCATCATGTTGCAACTAAGTAACTTTGAGCTATTCATTAAGATCTCTGCAGTTCCTAGATGTGCAAGAATATCTTGAAAATAGAACTGTCCTGTACAGACTTACAAGTTAAAGGATGGCAAAGTTTTAACTATCTGTTTAGCCTCAAAAGCAGGTTATAAAAGCTAGAGTTTTTATACACAGACTGACCCATCTAATTTTTAACCTTATGATTCAGGATCAGCTGAGTAGACCAAAGATGCCAAGCGCAAATTTTCTGCCTCTTGAGTAACATTCATGGCCCACAGGTAAAATGTGGGCTTAGCTCTCTTGTGTTGGGTTGTTATAAGAGGTTGGTCCAAATAATTTTCACTTAACAGGGAACCCACAAAAATCTACTTGGTAGATGTGTGATTGATGAAAGTTAATATTTTCTTCATGATATTTTAGAGTCTCTGTCTCGATTTCAGGATGAGGGATAATTGTGATCATACTGGATATTAATAAACAAAACCAGAGTATTTTCTTTACTATTGGCTACAGTGGTTGATGAATGGGGCTAAATAAGAGCCAGGAAATAATGTAGGTTATTCCAAATTACATTTTAAAAAAAAAGGAAAAGCAAAATAAATCAAATCCAAGAAAATTAGCCAGGAAGTAAAAGATCCTTTGCACATTTTCAGTGTCTCTACGGAAATTCTTGTGTTGAGAGGTTTTGCTTCTTCTCATTCCTGTAATGTTTCCTTATTTCTTTATTAGTTTCTAGTATTTATAGCTTTGTTATAAAGATAAATCTAGACGTTTTCAATTTTTTCAGCAACATATCAGTTTACACAAACGATGTCACTTCCTCTTCAAGGTTTTCAGTGAAAAGGCTGTGGCCATTGCTTTCATCTTTTCTAAACCAGGTTGCATGGAAAAAAAGGAAATTCTTCCTAACATTGTTAGGACTGAAAATCTCTGCATACTGCAAAGCTCTTGTCCAGCATTAAATAATTACATGTTATGATAAAGCCAATTCCTGTTGCCCCAAGGCATGAGGGAACCAGTGACTTTATTAATGAGCTTTATATATCCTTAAGAGGATGATATAGTTTACAACATTCCTCGTCTTCCTACTTTTTACATAAAATTTATTTTTCGCTTAACAACAGTGTAGAATTTTTGACAAATCTCGTTTCAAATATTGAGCCATAAACTGTAGCCAGGAACAAGCAAGGCAGAGTAACGAAAGAGAAAGCTGTGTTTTGGATTCCTGTTGGCCCAATCATTTAGATAATTTCTTTAGTTCATTACATACTTCATTAAGTGTAGAGAATGGCATGAAATTCAAATGGAATTTTTAACAAAAAGTAGAGAAGGAGAAAGGAAGTAAGGCACATGTAGGGGAGACATCACACAGGACCACCACTCTGTGAAGCTGGGGAGGGTGATGTGAGTTTTCTAAGTAAGTTGTTCACAAGATGGCACATGACTGCAATACCAGCGTTGGAAAGTCCGAGACAGGGATTATGAGTTTAAAACCAGTCTGGGATAAATGTTGAGTTTATTACTAGGTTATGCTATATATGGAAACATTGTATTCAAAACAAATAAATCACCAAAAGATAAAGTAAAAATAGCCAATAAATGCCATTTCCTTATAAATCAAGCATTAACCATGAATCCCTAATTTAGTGTTTGGAGCTCTGAATTAGTACAAGTCACCTTGTACTTTTATTGAAAAATAGCTGTCTTGCAATGTGTTTGCCAACTTGGAGTTCAGGAGATCCAAAATCCATTTTCAGCACCAAAATGGTAGCTTACAATCATCTGTAACTCCAGTCCCAGAAGATGCAATTCCTCCTTCTGTCCTCTACAGGCACCAGGCTTGTACACGGGTAAACATTCATACATGGAGGCAAAACACTAACAGAGATAAAAATAAAACACATTTAAAAAAGAACTTTGAAAGAGAAACTGCCAATGATCTAAGCACATGAACCTAGCCTCCTAGTGTAGAAACTCAAGAAGTAGTACATATGGCCCAGTCAATTTTCTTGGATTCTTCTTAGAAAACAAAGAGGTAACGCAATGATTAACTTAATGCCTTACTGCTCTACATTGTCCCTGGTGATTCACAATTAACACCCTCTTTCGAAATAATAAAATGACGTGGCTCAAACAAAGCTTGTAGTTCGTACCTGACTCAATTGTGATTCTTAGACTTTTCTATTAATTGAATAAGCAAGTGTCTATTTTGCATGTTTGAAAAAAGAAAATGATCAGATTGTAAAATAGACTCAATTCGGATTGCTCTTTTCTTGATTGTTTTCAGAAAACTCTGAAGATAACTTGTAAATATCTGGATGGAGTATTAGTTATTCATGTAGATCTTATCTGTTAAGAGCTATGTCCGATGTAAATCAACATGTATCAGTTGGCTGCCCATAGCGTGCAATTATATGTTGAGAGTACAATCCTGAACGGCCCCTGTAGACCTGGTCAGTAAAATAGAGTAGCAGACGAGCCTATGGACACACACAGCACGGTGAGCAATTCTACACCCTAGGGATTTCTAAGCTCCTAGGGAGACAAAAGAGGGATGTTTGCCCATTTTGGTTGTAGAGAAAAGAAAGTGTGAAGTTAAGAGTTCCTTGAATCATCGATAATGATATAATCATTTAAATCCTAGAGGACAAGAATTAGTGTTTCCTGTAGACTAGAGAGTGGTCCACAAAGGAGCATAGAGCTGTAAGACTTCTGGGTCGTATGTGATAAGGTATGGAAGCCATTTTCTATGGAGTCACGGAAGAGACTAAGCAAAGAAATGGCCGTGCTCAAAGTGCAGTACGTCGATGTGGTGACGTAAGGAACCACTCTGAGCCAAACAAACAGAAGGGCAAGGAACTGGACAGAAAAGATCATTCAGTGGCTCAAAGTGCAAAGGCACAAACTTCTCAAGAATAAATATTGGGAGAATGAAGCTGAGAATGCGTTAAAAAGTCCTTCATGAATTGTGTGGATGCCTGTATTAATGCTGTTGCTGCTGCTGACGAATGGTGGTCCACTGTAGAGGAGAGTCGACTGGAACAAGGTTAAGTAAGTCTGCATCTGGAGTCTTATCTAGAACATGCAGATAGAGGAAATTCAGCTTTTTATCAGGCTTGGCGTTGAAACTACATTAAATTATATATTAGAAGATCTTTAGTCTAGATAGTTTACATCAAGCCACGAGAGAAATTGGATTCTCCATGAAAAGTGAAAAAAAAAAAGATTGAGGAAGGTCTGAAGACAGAATTTAAACAGAGCACCCAAAGGGTGGCAGGGAGATGTGCTCTCTCTCTCTCTCTCTCTCTCTCTCTCTCTCTCTCTCTCTCTCTCTCTCTCTCTCTCTCTCTCTTCCTCCCTCTGTCTCTCTCTCTCTTCCTCCCTCTGTCTCTCTCTCTCCCTCTGTCTCTATCTCTCTGTCTCTGTCTGTCTGTCTCCTCTCTCTCTCTCCCCCTCCCCCTCTCCTCCCCCTGTCCCTCCTCCGCCGCTTGTATAAGGTGGTTAATCATCAAGAGATCTGGAAGAGACCATTTCCAGAGTAAGAAACAGACTCCAAACCAAAGAAATCATCAAAATAGCCAGAGATTGACAGATGAGACAGTCTTAAAGCGTTGTATCTGATGTTAAGGAAGTGATTTAAGGTATTTTTTAGAAAATAATTTAGGGACCAGAGAGATGACTCAGGGGTCAAGAGTTCTTGCTGCTCTTCGTGAGGGTGCAAGCTAGCTCCCAAGGCCCATTTGGACCGTTTGCCATCAGGGCATCTGACTCCCTCTTGGGGCCTCCACGCGCACCCACAAACAAGTGCATAAGTGCACACACACATAAATTAAAATGGATATCCTTTTAGAGGTTGTTTTGATGGAACAATAGTACTAACAATATTGTAAATCGAGTAATAAACGGAAGGTGAGGAACAGAGCAGGCAAATAATAATCTTGTTTAAGAAACGTTTTTTAACTTTTGGGAGAGCGCTTTTGAGACAGGGTTTCTCTGTGTAGCCCTGGCTATCCTGGAACCTACTGTGTAGACCAGGCTGGCCTCCAACGCAGAGATCCACCTGCTTCTCCATCCCAAGTACTAGGGTTGTAGACCAGCGCTACCACGGTCCGGCATTGCTTAAGAATCTTAAGCAGCATAGCAACAAGCATGAATGTGTAAGTACTTCTGCGGTTTGTGGACTTAGAATTCTTTGGTTATAGATCCGGGATTGGTAGAATTCAGTCTAGTTCCAGATGTGAGGTTTGTTTGTTTGTTTGTTTGAGAATCTTCCTCGCGGATTTCCACAGACTGTAACATGACAAACATGTTGTTTTCTTGTATTGTTCTCACTGTTGTTCAAGCTGTGAGACTAAGCTCAGAAAATGAATCCTCTTCCCAAACAAATGATTGCGCACATTTAACGCAGCAATGCTTGATTGGCACAAGTGACTGTGAGCAGTTATGGAAAGCAACGGAAGACGCCTGCCTTGCTCCAGGTAAAAGCCCAGCGTTAAAGTCCATCCAAATGATTCCATTTTCCCAAGATAGCAATGAGGTTTAATATTATCTTACAGAACCATACAAGCTAAATTATTTTCACTTTAAATACCTCCACTTAATCTTGATACTTGGCTCATTGGCAGTAAACTTTGTTGCAAAACTGTACTCTTAATTATTAATGGGCCCTTATATAGTGACATTGAGAGTAGCTTTCAGCAAAATTTCAAATTATTATTTTTTCTCTACAAATCCTACAATTATATGACTACTTCTCAAAACATGACTAAAATATTACAAATAATCTATCACTTTGATTATGTTAATTCATCCACGATGAAATAGAAAAAAAATTTGTGATTGAAAAATTGTATTTGTACATTTATTTTGTATACTATTTTCTATTCCTACTCTGCCATGGACAAATTAAAACATTTTAAAAACTTGTATAGTTGCAAACGTTCAAAGGGAGAGTCGGGATTACAGCAAAGACTGTAGTAACTGCAAGAACATGTAAGAAGTGAGTAGACAGAAGGAGATGACAAAATAAAAACTCAGTCCCACGTCAGCCTGCGAGAGCAGACTTCTGGTCTGGGAAGAGGCATCCAGAGGCCCTGTCACTGAGCATTCTGGAGGGTGCAGAAGATTGGTGACACTGTGCAGGGTCTGGGAGTTTTTGAGACTGAGAGGAAGGAGGAGGCCATGAGTTAGCCACACCCAGAAACTGCTTTTCCAGATAAAAAGTGCCAGGTGGGAGATAAATGGAACCGCCTGATTTTTCAACTTCTGAGCACAAGTGATAGGATTAGCTGCTCTCAGAATTCCATGAAATCTTGGGCCTGTTTTATGTCCCCCATTTTTTGTTTGTTTTGTTGTTGGGGCATGGATAACAGTGATCTATGAATGTCCAGTATTTCTCAAACAGCAACAAAAGTCATCTAAATATTTGAGTAGCTGAGTTAATATTGATGATAGTATTTTAGCATTCTCTAAAAGTCAACTCTGTTACAGACTAATAATATAAACATTCCCTTAGTTCTGATATGCCAAAGACTTTTTAAAAATTACATTCTACTATGGTGATAAATTTAATTCTCTTTGTTCTGTATTTATTATAATTAAACATTTTATGGATATTGTGTAAATTTAATAAGAGATTAAAAAAGGAGAATGAAAATGTATTGCCTGAAAAAGAAACATACTGTTTCTTCACTCTACCTGTAAATATTTGATAATATACTGTTAGTCCACTCACCTATCCCTCACAGAGTGTTCTAGGTGAAGGGCAGTGGCAATGTTCTAAGGCTAGCAGGGTCTCCATCATCAGGACTAGAGGGATTCTACAGGATGCTCCAGAGAGCTTCTTTTCTCTGCCCTGGAGAGATAATAGAAATATTTACATCTATAAGAGAATTACAATTATCTAATCCAGTGCTTATACATTTGCTCAGTACAAAACATTTTAAGAAGATGTCAAATGTTAATAAAAAACCCTATTTTTAATGATGAAATGTGTATCTATAATTGTTAAGGCAACTTTAAATGTGGTGTTAAAATATTATACTTAATATGCCATGAATTACAATTAATTTATTTATGTTATAATATCAATCTGAGTCATTTGCTGTAAATACAGTATTTAAGAAATTACTTGATAAGTAAGGCAGAGAGAAATATCTGCAAATATACAAATAAAATAATTAATTGTTTTTTTAAAAAAATAAGAACTGAAAAAGATTTAAGGTAGAGGCAAGCTAATTTTCAACCAGAAAATGAAATAGTGGTAAATATAAATGGCTTTTTTATTCAACATCATTTATAAAATGCTTTCTAAATGTCAGGAGAACTTTAACTTTTCATAAAAGTTTAGAATAAAAGTGCAATATAATAGCAGGTTTTTACAGAAGAACAAAGAAAACAGTTAGTTTAATAGGATAGCTGAGACTAGACAGTAACCAAGTCACCCTGTGTAAGATCAGCTTTAACATTATTGAACAGCAGACATTGTCGTTCTACTGTATGGGAACATCACTTAAGATTCAAAAAGGTTTGAAGCAGTTTGGAAAGCATTCTATGGGAAAAACACTAAAAATACTTACTTAGTTTTAAAAGGTCACTTTTAGAGACAGTTTCACAGTAGACTTCCTGGTATTCTAGCTCTTGTACAACTTGCCCTCTTACATGATGTTTCCTGAGATATAGATGCAGGAGCTGTGATACAGGTGTATCCAATGGGAGTTGAGATCCCTTCTTGGGAGTGGAGAGATAACTCAGCAGTTAAGAGCACTGGCTACTTTCCAGAAGACCCAGGTCAGATTCTCAACACCCACATGTCAGTTCAGTTGTTTCTGCCTCCAGTTTCAGGGTATCTGATGCCCTTTTCTGTGCTTCATTGGCACCTAGGCAGGCATGTTGTGCTCAGACAATCAGGGAGTGAAAACACCCATGCACATAAATAAAAAGATGTAAACCTTAAAAGAGAGAGGGAGGGAGAGCATTTTGATGAGGTTTGGAGAAAACTCTTATCTGTGGGTATAAGGATAAGATTTAGAATATAATAGATCTATCAAAGTCATGAGAGAGGATTTTCTTTTAAGATCCATGGCTTCATTAGTTGGGGAAGTTGGCTAGGTCTCTAGCACCAGGCTTGGTTTCTTTCCTGTTGAGTAGGTCTTCATTCCAATTAGAAAGCTACTGTTTACTGTACATTTATAAATATCTTGCCAGAGTCTGATTATAAAATAGTCTCATAGAAATCTCCGTATAAATAGTATCTGATCAATGGCTAATAGGCATGTTAATGAGGAAGGAGGAGTCTCAGAGGTTCACACCTCTGCTCAAAAACCTACAGGCTGCTGATAGGCTGCTGAGAGAGGAGAGTTAGCCTCTCCTAGGGATGAGGGGTCTAGTTGGTTGACCAAGTGTCAGCTCTGAAAGCATGTTCACACACAACAACAAAGACTCAGCAGGTTGTATTTATATATCTGTGAAAACATGTACATACCCATATATGTAACAATGATATAGATGTAGATATAGATACATGTAATGATAATTAGGGAAGAAGAGACTATTAATTTGGGAGGGATCACTGACAGAGTAGGAAGGAGGGAACTTGAGTATAGTTTGAGGTAAAAAAAGGAAAGAGGAAAATGATATTATTATATTTTAATTAAAATGCATAAATATTTAAAAGAGGAAAAATGAACTTGGAGTGGGTATCTTGCTCCATAGTAGGGCATTGCCTACTAAATTATATAAGTTGGCAAATTATATCCCTCTTGGGAAGGTTGAGGGAGGAAATGAATGAGCTGACTTAGGTGGTATGACCAAGCTTCTGACACTTCCTGTTTGATATTTGTACTTTTATTTTCTGCTTGATATTTGTAATTCCTAAGCATTGGAGGAATTCTTAGTAGTTACATTATCAACTTCTGCCCTAGATCCAGATGCTCTCATATTAAAACTCTCAATAGTAGATTAAGATTAAAGTTTGTAATCTAAGTGTATTCAACAGATCCTAATGCATTTGATTGACTCAGTATTAGGGGACAAAATATAGAAGCTCTTTGGAGCTCTCTGAGTATTAAGGACCGAGAGCCCTGATACTTTGAGTATTGTCCCCATAACAAACTTAATATTTACATATCAAAATGCATATCATAGCCAATAGTATTTTCATTTATGGTTAAAAATCTTGGAGGGCATGGTTACTTTTATGGAGAACCTTTAGCAAAACAAGATAATCTCACTAAACTCATCGATTTCTTCGGTGATATATTAAGAGTCCTGTAGGAAGAAGAAATAGCAATTCGTATCCAGATTAATATCTTCAGTGTTATATGTGATTATGAAATCCAGGTGACTCCTGCAAGATAAATGATTTACTGCATTGTAACCGGAGTATCCAGTCTTTGGTGGAAAACAATTTCCAATTTAAAGAGTGTCTTTGTACGGATGACCTCTACTGTTCAGTAAACAAACTTTTTGGAAAAAAGTGCACCAATGAGACAGGTAATATTTGTTGATCTAACTCTTTATTTTAAGCCTAGATCCTACTCAGTCAATCTGCACTCATTGTTGTACATTCACTGTACTTAAATTGCTAACTTTTTAGTAATATGTCTGAGTTCAAGCAGGATATTAACATATTTTTATGTTATGAATTCTGTTATCTGTCTAATGCTGGCTGTTAAAAATAAATTGAAAGTACATTCTTCTTTATACTTCAGAACAGTATAAAAAGAATTGATACTTTTCTTGCTTCACTCACTGGTTTAAACAGTATTATGTCTGCACAATTCACCATGGTGTGTGTGTATGTGTGTGTGTGCGGATGTAAATTTGTATGTCTAATGTTATAGAATTGGCTTAGTTTCTGTGGCACAAGTAAGTTTTTGCAATTTATTTTCTTTTTTTTGTGTGATTTATAGTTTTTATTCTTGGCATTTAAATATTTACATACTTACATTTTAAAAAAATTAATAGATTTTTTATAGCATACAATGAAGAAATTACTTTTTACTGGGTATTTTATTTACATTTCAGATGTTATCCCCTTTCCCCATTTCCCTCCCACCCAGGAATCCCATATCTCAACCTCCTCCTCCTGATTCTATGAGAATGTGCCACGACTGACACCCCAACTCCCACCTCCCCACCTTCAAATTCCACCACACTCAATGTCCAGCCTTCATGGGACCAAGGATCTCCTTTCCAACCTATGCCCAACAAGGCTATTCTCCCCTACATATACAGCTGGAGCCATGAATCCCTCCCTATGTGCTCCCAGACTGGTGGTTTAGACCCTGGGAGCTCTGGTTGGTTGGTATTGTTGCTCTCCTCATGGGGCCACAAACATTTTCAGTTCCTTCAGCTCCTTCTCTTTAACTCCTCCATTGGGAACCCCTTAATCAGATCAAAGGTTAGCTGTGAGCATTTGCCTCTGAACATGTTAGACTCTGGCAGACCTCTAGGGAGACAGTTATATCAGGTTCCTGTCAGCATGCACTTCCTGACATCCACATCAGCATCTACCTTTGGTGAATGCACAAGGAATGGATACTCAGGTGGGATGTTCTCCAGACAGTCCCTCCTTCAGTTTCTATTCCACAATTTGACTCCATATTTGCTCCCTTGAGTATTTTGTTACTCCTTCTAAGAAGGACCAAAGAACTCACACTTTGTTCTTCCCTCTTCATGAGCTTCATGTGGTCTGTGAGTTGAATCTTAGGTATTGCAAGCTTCTGGGCTAATATGGAATTGTCAGTGAGTGAATACTATGTGTGTTCTTTTATGATTCGGTTACCTCACTCAGGATGATATTTCCTAGTTCCATCCATTTACCTAAGAATTTCTCAAATTCATTGTTTTTAATATTTTAATGAGTAATACTTCATTGTATAAATGTACCACATTTTTTTGTATCCATTCCTCTGTTGAAGGACATCTGGGTTCTTTCCAGCTTCTGACTATTATAAATAAGGCTGCTATGAACATAATGAAGCATATGTCCTTGTTATATGTTGGAGCATCTTCTGGGTATATGCCAAGGAGTGGTATAGCTGGGTCCTTAGGTAATGCTATGTCCAGTTTTCTGAGGGACCACCAGACTGATTTCCAAAGTAGTTGTATCATCTTGCAATCCCACCAACAATGGAGGAGTGTTCCTCTTTCTCCACATCCTCGCCAGCATCTACTATCTCCTGAGTTTTTGATCTTAGCCATTCTGACTGGTGTGAGGTGGAATCTCAGGGTTGTTTTGATGAAACTAATAGAAGAGAAAGTGGAGAAGAACCTTGAATACTTGGGCACAGGGGAAAAGTTCCCGAACAGAACACCAATGGCTTATGCTCTAAAATCAAGAATTGACAAATGGGACCTCATAAAATTGCAGAGTTTCTGTAAGGCAAAGGACACTGTCAATAGGACAAAACGGCAACCAACAGATTGGAAAAGATCTTTACCAATCCCACATCCAATAGAGGGCCAATATCCAATATATACAAAGAACTCAAGAAATTAGACTCCAGACAACCAAATAACCCTACTAAAAAATGGGGTACAGAGTGAGCTAAACAAAGAATTCTCAACTGAGGAAAACTGAACGGCTGAGACGCACCTAAAAAAATTTTCAGCATCCTTACTTATCAGGGAATGCAGTTTATTTTTTACTTGATGTGTTGATATTAAAGTTTGTTTGATTGCTTAGTTTCTATGTGACTCTATGACTTCTGTCTCTGGAGATCTCTGTAATGTGATGCTCTTAACAGTTTCTGATTGTCTTTTTAAATGTCTTTAGGAGTTGTACTGATATTTTCTTTTTCATTCATGTATTGATAGTTTGTTCTGATGCACATGCATGTGCGTATTCGTGTTTGTGTGTGTGTGTGCGCACACGCACACACAGGAGCATGAGAGCGTGTGCTTTTGCATAAATTGGCCTTCTTTTTTCAACTTCCTTTTTTCAATGAAAATGGCAACAAGTGCTCATCTGTGGATGAATTGCTTGTAACAAACCTCTCTTTACATCAAGGCTCAGGGAATACTGAGGAAGAGAGAGTAGGAAGAATGTAAGTGCAGGAGGGTGGGATGGAGAAGTGTGAAATGCTATCCTCTAGACAAGACTGAGCTGATACTCAAGTCAATCCACACTAACTATGGGTGGCTGCTCAAGACTCATACAAGACAAAGTCATTCATCATCCTGGCATGGATAGGAAAGAATTTCATGAAGCTCCACCCCTAGCACAAGAGCTATTGGCATTTGGTGATTAGTAAGGGAGAGAGAATCACCTTTGTTTAGAGATATTGGTGCTGGTAGTTTGTCCAGATCCTAGTGGATATTTCCATACCCATTTTCCAGATAGCATTAATTTGACTCCATGAATAAGGAAAAGTGTATGGAGTCTAGAGTAAGACACTTCAGTGTGTCTTAGGGTATGTTAGAGAAATTTATAAGGGGTGGATATGCTCAGAACATATTGTAAACATGTACCAAAAGTCCAGTGAGTAAATAAAAAATAGTATTTTATAACTATAATAATAAAACATAATACAAAAATAAGAAAACATTGCCTCTGCACTCATTTAGGTCATTGACAGCATCATTCTGTTTTCACATTAGATAAATTTGTTTTTGACAACTTTATTTTTTTCAAGAGGAAAATATCAGGGCGCAGCTGCAGTTAGGTCAAAGTAAAACCAAACTCCAACAATGTGACTAACTCAGTGTCTGACGTCTGGGACGTATTTGTATCTTCTGGCCTCCACAGAGTTTGAGAAGCTCCACACCTTTGCCATCCTTGGGACACACAGCTCACCTTGTCGTTTAGTTCCAATCATACTGCTATCTTATGGCAAGCATCCCATAATCTTAGCATCCCTAATATGCTGGGATGTCTGCTGTAACTGAGGCAGAATATCCACCAATAGATCCCTGGCTTCTCTGTAGGGATTTAAACCCTGCTACTTGTTGGCAAACCTCAGCTTCTCTCCATGACCCCTTCAATCCTCACACCTCCACTTCAACTAAGGCTGAATCTTGACAAATGGCTTCTGGAATTCCCAACAAGACTCCATCCTAGTCACATGATGCCAAGCCTCAACTGCTCTCTATGACTGTGTCATGCCTTCAAAACAAATACAAAACAAAACAAATATGTGGTAGTCTCTTACACATTACCAAGCTCAGCTGCCAGCATGAGATATATAGCCATATAGCCTTTGCTCCCCTGAACTACAGCTTCTGTCCACTGGCCCTGAGGAAATACTTCTCAGAAGGTTTCACCTGAGTGATGCTGGTCTCTTGTTAATAACAGCTGTTTTTTCAGCCCCAGAAACCAGAATCCAATGTACTAGGAAAGCTTTTCACTCCTTCAGTGGCGCTGCTCTCTTGTTGCTGCTGATTTATCAGTCCCAGCTGAACAAAACCACGGATTCTTAACTCAAAATATAACACAAAAAGGACCCGATGGCATCTTTGAAGGATCACAAACTTCTATCTGAAACGTCACAAGCCACACTTCATGTCTGTATGGTTCTCAGTAGTACATGGCAAGCCCCACAGAATAGGTCACTAAGCTCTGAACACTCAGTGGCTTTTCCAGCCCCAAATTACAAAGGCTTCTACAGTAATCCCACAAATACATGATCAGATCCTTCACATCAACATCCTACTCTCTGGAAATAATTTTTCTCCTAGTTTGCTTTCTGCTGCTATAATAAATACAATAACCAAAACAACTTGGGGAAGAAAAGGGTTTATTTGGCTTATACTTTAGAGTCTATCACCAAAGAAAGCTCAAACAAGGAACATAAAAGCAGAAAACAAGAGAGTCCATATAGGAGTTAGGCTTACTGGCTTGCTTCCCGTGCTTTCTTGCTTCAACATGCTTTCTTGGACCACCCAGAATGATCTGTCTGAGGATGGCACCATTCACAGTAGGCTGGACCTTCCCTCATCAAAGATATTGAACAAAGTGTCATGTTGAGGTTTGATCTGTTGCTGTGTATTGTAATGCTGAATTGCCCGAAGGTCTGGACCTATATGTGACTTCTCAAGTTTATAAGCTTTTGTAGTGCAAACCTTGTTCCTTGATTTAAAACTATTGGCTAAGTAAAATTGGCTACAGCCAATCACTGGAGGGATTAGAGGAAGGTAAGTTTGGAATAACCTTGTGGGAGAAAGAGAGAAGGGAGGAGGAAGAACGAAAGAGAGGAGGAAGCCACCACGAAGGGAGAGGAACCATGAGCACATGAACAGGGGAAATAACAAGTATCTGGTACACCTCTGGGGAGGTACCCAGGCCAGTAGTTAGAAGAGTAGTTACCCCACAGTAATTGTCAAAGCCAAATAAAATAACCATAGTTTGAGTCTCATTTATGTGTAAGCTAGTTGGGAATAAGCTTAAATTGGTTGTATTACAGTGCCACACAAACTTCCCTATAGACTCTTCTGATGGAGACATTTTCTCAGCTGAAGCTCTCTTTTCCCAGAAGACTCTAGCTTATGACAGGTTGACAGAAATTATTCATCATGAGTAGATTCAGATTACTGTAACCTCCAATACTATCTAATCAATGTCTCTTCCATCACAGAGTATTAACGTTCTCTGTGAGTTTCTTTCTTCCATTCATTTTGTTTTCCCTTTCTTTTTTTTTCTTTCTTTTTCTACCCCAACTGAGTTTAACCTGGGTCATTTGTGTAACCATGGTCTTGGAACCATTTATTGGAGCCTCTCCTCAACATAGACCCACAACTGAAGACCATGGCCAGCACCTCATCTGTAATCCATCATTAGCCCATAGTTCAGCAGGAGGTGGTAACCCCTGAACACCTCCCCATCCATGACTGACTGTTGACAAGTTTACTGTTATGTAGGCTCATTGTAGACAACACTCTTATGAGATCATATTTGCAGGGGCCATACCTTCTCCAAAGGCAACATTTCATAGCCCTTCTCCACATCTCTGATTTGTACACTCTTCTCTCTCTTTCAAATGTTCCCTAAGCCTTAGGAGGAGGGGTATAAATTCCCTATTTAGGGATGAACATTTAACTGTCACTTACTCTCAATGCCACAAGCAGCTGCCCATCTCTGCATTCAGTCATTAGAAAGAGCAGCTTCTAAAAACAGAAGTGAGAGTGTGTTTGTCTGTAGATATAAACAAACATTTGGTAATTACTAATTCGCAGTTTTCTTTTTTTCTCATACAAACACTCAATATTGTGAATTACCCCTAAGCACTAGCTTAGCTACAACCACAGATTCTATTGTGCCATTTATAAAAGTTTAGTCCTTTCAAACTATTCTTCTCATCCATCCCATTACTTCTTTACTGTACAGCTCATTATGGAGGGTTTTAATGTTCAGATACCTGAGATTTCCTAGATACCTTTCTTGTTGATTTCTAGTTTAATTCTCATGTTAGGTACCCTATTTAAAATTATCTTAATTCCTAATTAAAGTGAAAAATCTCAAGTATCCCTTGCACACTGTGCTGAGTTCTACATAAGAGCCATGCACTCATCTGAAATAAACATGAACATCAAGTACTTGACCATCATAGCATAGGAAATAATTGCAACTTCAAACACTTTATAAAATTGGTAGAAGGTGGGTGAACTGATCTCAGAGGCAATAAAACAAACATTTGAGGAACAACAAATCCTTTGCCTGCTGGATTGTAAGATGGAGAAGCGTCACAAGATCTTGTGAGAAAGAAACCAGATGCTATAAAACAAGAAAGCTGAACTGGTCTTTCAAAGAGATTAGATTTAACGCTTTGCTGTGAGGAGCTTTTGTGTACTTAACAGATAAATGCAGAACTGACTTTTCAAAAAGAAAATAAAAAGAAAATGTCACTTCTGGAGATTAGAAGAGGATGTAAAAGAAAACAAAAGTGAGAGGTCATGTGTTTAAACTTATGGGAGGTGACCCATTTCCAAGATAACAAAAGTGGGTTCGAGAATTATGAGATATACTTCACTGGAATTATGAATTATAATCCTGAAGACTTGGTGACAAGATTTGAATGTGACACCATATTTAAAAAAAAATCATGAAGAACAACACTTGCTAGAGAAACCTTACAGTTTAATTGAAGAACCCACAAGTTGTCAAGTTGATAAAGAACTATTCAGCACCAGTGCATTCTCAGGACTGTAACTCCCATCCTCTCCAGCCTATATCCCTTCCCTCCTTCTTCCTGCAAGTTATTTCCACAGTTTGTGGTCTTTCTTTTCCTTTCATTCTTTTAGCAATAGGGAGAAAACTACGAATTATCACTTATCAAAAGCCAGAAAAAAAGAAGACAGAGAAAGTAGCAACTAGGTATAGGCATGAAAGAAAATCAGTCCAGCAGGGAGTAAAAATGATATTAGTTCTCTAATTAGTGTTTTCCTTCCTTGTTTTAGGTTGCAAGTAGTCTGAGTTACAATCATTTGAAACATTTATTCAAATACTGACTCCATTTTTATTCGAGATAGTAAACTCATAACTTAATGACCATCCTCATACTATTTCGCAAAATAGCATCTGGTAACATGTACACACACATTCAGAGAGGTTAAAAGCACTTCACATGTAAAGAGCACTTTCACAGAACAGAAATTCATTTGAAATTACAACATGAACAATGGACAATCCAGGTAACAGAACCCTTCCATCCCATGTGGCCTGAAGGTGCAGACCTAAATGGTCTCTCAAGTGCATTTCATTATGGACTATTTGAGGGCTACAGTTCCAAAAAGGCCCTAACAAACTGTCAACAATTCTCTTTTTAAAAGTTATGGCAACTGTGATCTCATCATTCTATCTAGTGCAGTCCCAGCACTCTCCACACACCCTTTGACTATTTATACTGCAAGGAAAAAATAAAACCACCACCACCACCAAAAACAACAACAATAACCTCTTTCTTTCATTGGTCATTGTCAAAGCACTCCCCAGTACATATGCACATACACACCTACATTTTTAAGTTTGGACAATTTTGATAGCTCCAAAGATTCCAAAGTTTTTATATCATCATCTTGACAAACTATCATCAAATAAATTACATAAATATTTAATTTTTCAAAAAAATTGAACATTAAAATCATATGTTCATTCATAAAATAGTTATGATTAATTAAATATAGATAGACATACATTAAGCCCTGCTGCACATGGACATAAAGCTGAGTAAAGCAATTTAGTGGCTAATGTCATAGAGCAAATTAGACATTTAGTAGGAACATGTAATTTAACCTGGCTTATTTCATATATATATATATATATATCATATATATATATATTATATATATATATGATATATATATATATGATATATATATATATATATATGATGTGTATGATAAAACAGATTGATATTAGGTAGATGTAAAGCTTATTACACAATATTTAATGACTGGTGTGAGAAACTAATTTACATGAGGACAGCCTTCATTTACATATATTTTTGTGTGTGTGTGTGGTTTGATATTTGCCTTCACGTATTTTAACATTTTATTGAAATATATACTATTTCCAAAGTGGTTGTACCAGGCTGCAATAACACTAGTAACAGAATAGTGTTCCTCTTTCTTCGTATCCTCGTCAGCATCTGCTGTCACCTGAGTTTTTGATCCATTATGACTGGTGTGAGGTGGAATCTCAGGGTGTTTGACTTGCATTTCGCTGATGGCTAAGGATTTTGAACATTTCTTTAGATTGTTCTTGCCATTCAAGATTTCTCAGTTGAGGATTAATTCTTTAGTTCTGTACCCCATTTTTAAATTGGGTTATTCGGGTTTCTGGAGTCTAACTTCTTGAGTTTTTTGTAAACTTTGGATATTAGCCCTCTATCAGAAGTAGAGTTGATAAGAATCTCTTCCAAATCTGTTGGTTGTCAATTTGTCCTATTGACAGTGTCGTTTGCCTTACTGAAGCTTTTCAGTTTTTTAAATTATATTAGAAGTTTTTATATCATCAGTATATTACCAATGTCACACAAAATAAGTCTTCATTATTTAAAAATATACATATAAGTTCAGGCTGTATGCTTTATAATATTTAATCAGTCACTGAAAATTTGATAAAGCTGACAATCAGTACCAGGAAGCATACAAGTCTCTATCCACAAACCATCTAGTTTGATGAGTCAGACAAATATAACCTGAAGTCACTTTCATGGTTTGAGTATTATGTGTGCTGAGCCAACATATGTCTAGTCTTTCTTTTTTTTTTTAAAAAAAAATCTTTATTGGATATTTTATTTACATTTCAGATGTTATCCCCTTTCCCCATTTCCCTCCCACCCAGGAATCCCATATCCCAACCTCCTCCTCCTGATTCTATGAGAATGTGCCCCAACTGACACCTCAACTCCCACCTCCCCACCCTCAAATTCCACCACACTCGATGTCCAGCCTTCATGGGATCAAGGATCTCCTTTCCAACCTATGCCCAACAAGGCCATTCTCCCCTACATATACAACTGGAGCCATGGATCACTCCCTATGTGCTCCCAGGCTGGTGGTTTAGACCCTGGGAGCTCTGGTTGGTTGGTATTGTTGCTCTCCTCATGGGGCCACAAACACTTTCAGCTCCTTCAGCTCCTTCAGCTCCTTCAGCTCCTTCTCTCTAACTCCTCCATTGGGAACACGTTAATCAGAACAATGGTTAGCTGTGAGCATTTGCCTCTGAACATGTCAGACTCTGGCAGACCTCTAGGGAGACAGTTGTATCAGGTTCCTGTCAGCATGCACTTCCTGACATCCACATCAGCATCTACCTTTGGTGACTGCACATGGGATGGATACCCAGGTGGAATGGTCTCCAGACAGTCCTTCCTTCAGTTTCTATTCCACAATTTGACTCCATATTTGTTCCCTTGAGTATTTTGTTACTTCTTCTAAGAAGGACTGAAGCACCCACACTTTGGTTTCCCTTCTTTTTGACCTTCATGTGGTCTGTGAGTTGCATCTTAGGTATTGCAAGCTTCTGGGCTAATATGGAATTATCAGTGAGTGAATACCATGTATGTTCTTTTGTGATTGGGTTACCTCACTCAGGATGATATTTTCTAGTTCCATCCATTTACCTAAGAATTTCTCCAATTCATTGTTTTTAATAGCTGAGTAATACTTCATTGTAAATGTACCACATTTTTTGTATCCATTCCTCTGTTGAAGGACATCTGGGTTCTTTCCAGCTTTTGGCTATTATAAATAAGGCTGCTATGAACATAATGGAGCATATGTTCTTGTTACATGTTGGAGCATCTTCTGGGTATATGCCCAGGAGTGGTATAGCTGGGTCCTCAGGTAATGCTATGTCCAATTTTCTGAGGGACCACTAGACTGATTTCCAGAGTGGTTGTACCAGCTTGCAATCCCACCAACAATGGAGAAGTGTTCCTCTTTCTCCACATCCTCACTATCATCTACTATCACCTGAGTTTTTGATCTTAGCCATTCTGACTGGTGTGAGGTGGAATCTTGGAGTTGTTTTGATTTAAATTTCCCTGATGACTAAGGATGCTGAACATTTCTTTAGGTGCTTCTCAGCCATTCTTTGTTTAGCTCTATACCCCATTTTTTTAGTAGGGTTATTTGGTTGTCTGGAGTCTAATTTCTTGAGTTCTTTGTATATATTGGATATTAGCCCTCTATCGGATGTAATTGGATTGGTAATGATCTTTTCCCAATCTGTTGGTTGCCGTTTTGTCCTATTGACAGTGTCCTTTGTCTTAGAGAAGCTTTGCAATTTATGAGCTCCCAACTGTCAATTCTTAATCTTAGAGCATAAGCCATTGGTGTTCTGTTCAGAAACTTTTTTCCCATGCCAAGTATTCAAGGTTCTTCCCCACCTTCTCTTCTATTAGTTTCAGTGTATCTGGTTTCATGTGAAATTCCTTATTCCACTTGGACTTGAGCTTTGTACAAGGAGATAAGAATGGATTGATTTACTTTCTTCTACACTTTGTCCTACAGTTGAATCAGCACCATTTGTTGAAAGTGCTGTCCTTTTTCCTCTGGACAGTTTTAGTTCCTTTGTCAAATATCAAGTGACCATAGGTGTGTGGGTTCATTTCTGGGTCTTCAATTCTATTCCATTGATCTTCTAGTCTTTATCACTATTGCTCTATAGTACCACTTGAGATCAGGGATGGTGATTCCTCCAGAATTTCTTTTATTGTTGAGAATAGTTTTTGCTATCCTGTGTTTTTTGTTATTCCAAATGAATTTGAAAATTTCTCTTTCTAAGTCTGTGAAGAATTGAATTGGGATTTTAATGAGGATTGCATTGAATCTGTAGATTGCTTTTGGCAAGATGGCCATTTTTACTATATTAATCCTGCCAATCCATGAGCATGGGAGATCTTTCTGTCTTCTGAAATCTTTGATTTCTTTCTTCAGAGACTTGAAGTTCTTGTCATACAGATCTTTCACTTGCTTGGTTAGATTCACACCAAGGTATTTTATATTATTTGTGACTATAGTGAAGGGTGTCATTTCCCTAATTTCTTTTTCAGCCTCTTTATCTTTTGAGTAGAGGAAGTCTACTGATTTGTTTTAGTTGATTTTATAACCAGTCATTTTGCTGAAGTTGTTTATCAGCTGCAGGAGTTCGTTGGTAGAAGTTTTGCAGTCACTTGATTATACAATCATATCATCTGCAAATAGTGATATTTTGATTTCTGCCTTTCCTATTTGTATCCCTTTAACTTCTTTTTGTTGTTTAATTGCTCTAGCTAAAACTTCCAGTACTATATTGAATAGGTAAGGAGAGAGTGGGCAGCCTTGTCTAGTCCCTGATTTTAGTAGGATTGCTTCAAGTTTTTCTCCATTTAGTTTGATGTTGGCTACCAGTTTGCTGTATGTTGCTTTTACTATGTTTAGGTAGGGCCTTGGATTCCTGATCTTTCCAAAACTTTTACCATGAAGGGATGCTGAATTTTGTTAAATGCTTTCTTGCATCTAGTGAGATGATCATGTGTTTTTTTTTTCTTTGAGTTTGTTTATATAGTGGATTATATTGATGGATTTTTGAATATTGAACCATTCCTGCATTCCCAGGATAAAGCCTACTTGATCATGATAGATGATTGTTTTGATGTGTTCTTGGATTCGGTTTTCAAGAGTTTTATTCAGTATTTTTGCATTGATATTCATAAGAGAGATTGGTCTGAAGTTCTCTTTCTTTGTTGGGTCTTTGTAAGGTTTAGGTATAAGCATAATTGTGGCTTCATAGAATAAATTCAATAGTATTTCTTTTGTTTCTATTTTGTGGAATAGTTTGAAGAGAATTGGTATTAGGTCTTCTTTGAAGGTCTGATAGAATTCTGCACTAAAACCATCTGGTCCTGGGCTTTTTTTGGTGAGAAGACTTTTAATGATTGCTGCTATTTCTTTAGGGGCTATGGGACTGTTTAGATGGTTTATCTGCTTCTGATTTAACTTTGGTATCTGGTATCTGTCTAGGAAGTTGACCATTTCATCCAGATTTTCCAGTTTTGTTGAGTATAGGCCTTTGTAGTAGGATCTGATGATTTTTTGAATTTCCTCAGTTTCTGTTGTTATGTCTCCCTTTTCAGTTTTAATTTAATTAATTTGGATACTGTCTCTGTGCCCTCTGTTTAGTATGGCTAAGGGTTTATCTATCTTGTTGATTTTCTCAAAAAAACAGTTCCTGGTTTTGTTCACACTTTGTATAGTTCTTTTTGTTTCTACTTGGTTGATTTCAGCCCTGAGTTTGATTATTTCCTGCCATCTACTCCTCTTGGATATATTTGCTTCTTTTTGTTCTAGAGCTTTCAGGTGTGTTGTCAAGTTTCTAGTGTATGCTCTCTCCAATTTCTTTATGTAGACAGTTAGAGCTATGATTTTTCCCCTTAGCACTGCTTTCATTGTGTCCCATAAGTTTTGGTATGATAAGCCTTCATTTTCATTAAGTTCTAAAAAGTCTTTAATTTCTTTCTTTATGTCTTTTTTGACCAAGTCATCATTGAGTAGAGCATTGTTCAGTTTTCATATGTATGTGGCCTTTCCATTGTTTTTGTTATTATTGAAGACCAGCCTTAGTCCATGGTGATCTGATAGGATGCAAGGGATTATTTCAGTATTTTTGTATCTGTTGAGGCCTGCTTTGTGACCAATTATATGGTCTATTTTGGAGAAGGTACCATGAGGTGCTGAGAAAAAGGTATATTCTTTTGTTTTAGGATGAAATGTTCTATAGATATCCATTAAATCCACTTGGCTCATAACTTTCATTAGTTCCACTGTGTCTCTGTTTAGTTTCTGTTTCCATGATCTGTCCATTGTTGAGAGTGGGGTGTTGAAATCCCCCACTATTACTGTGTGAGGTGCAATGTGTGCTTTGAGTTTTAGTAAACTTTCTTTTATGAATGTGAGTGCCCTTGCATTTGGATCATAGATGTTCAGAATTGAGAGTTATTCTTGGTAGATTTTTTTCCTTTGACAAGTATGAAGTGTTCTTCCTTATCTTTTTTGATAACTTCTGGTTAAAAGTCGATTTTATTTGAAATTAGAATGGCTACTCCAGCTTGTTTCTTGAGACCATTTGCTTGGAAAATTGTTTTCCAGCCCTTTACTCTGAGTACTGTTTGTCTTTGTCACTGAGGTGCATTTCCTGTATGCAGCAAAATTCTGGGTCTTGTTTACATATCCAGCCTTTTAGTCTACATCTTTTCATTGGGAAATTGAGTCCATTGATGTTAAAAGATATTAAAGAAAAATGATTGTTTCTTCCTGTTATTTTAATTATTAGAGTTATAATTCTGTTTGTGTAGCTATCTTCTTTTGGGTTTGTTGGAAGATTACTTTTTTGCTTTTTCTATGTTGTAGTTTCTCTCCTTGTGTTGGAGTTTTCCATCTATTATCCTTTGTCGGACTGGATTTGTGGTAAGATATTGTGTAAATTTGGTTTTGTCATGGAATGTCTTGGTTTCTCCATCTATAGTGATTGAGAGTTTTGCTGGGTGTAGTAGTCTGGACTGGAATTTCTGTTCTCTTAGGGTCTGTATGATATCACTCCAGGATCTTCTGGCTTTTATAGTCTCTCTGGTGAGAAGTCTAGTGTAATTCTTATAGGTCTGACTTTATATGTTACTCTTACTGCTTTTAGTATTTTTTCTTTGTTTTATGCATTTGATGCTATGATTATTATGTGACAGGAGAAATTTCTTTTCTGGTCTTTGGAGTTCTGTAGGCTTCTTGTATGTTCATGGTCATCTCTTTCTTCAGGTTAGGAAAGTTTTCCTCTACAATTTTGTTGAAGATATTTATTGACCCTTTATATTGGGAATCTTCACTCTCTTCTATACCTATTATCCTTACGTTTGGTCTTCTCGTTGTTTCCTGGATGTCCTGGATGTTTTGGGTTAGGAGCCTTTTGCATTTTGCATTTTCTTTGATAGTTGTGTCAATGTTTTCCATGGTATCTTTTGCACATGAGATTCTCTCTTCTATCTCTTGTATTCTGTTGGTGATCCTTGCATCTATGGCTCCTTATTTCTTTCCTAGGTTTCCTATCTCCAGAGTAGTCTCCCTTTAAGATTTCTTTATTGTTTCTACTTCCATTTTTAGATCCTGGATGGTTTTGTTTAATTCCTTCACCTGTTTGGTTGTGCTTTCTTGAAATTCTTTAAGGAATTTTTTGTGTTTCTTCTTTAAGGGCTTTTACCTGTTTACCTGCGTTCTCCTGTATTTCTTTAAGGGAGTTGTTTATGTCCTTCTTAAGGTCCTCTATCATTCTCATGAGAAGTGATTTTAATTCTGAATCCTGCTTTTCCAGTGTGATGGTGTGTCCAGGACTTGCTGTGGTAGGAGAACTGGGTTCTGATGATGCCAAGTAACTTTGGTTTCTGTTGCTTATATTCTTTTCCTTGCCTTTTGCCATCTGGTTAACTCTATTGCCACCTGCACTCATGTCTCTGACTAGAGACTTTCTTTCCAGTTATTTTGCTTGTGTCAGAACTCCTCAGAGTCCAGATGTCTTTATGATGCTGTGATCCTGAGCTCCTGGGTGAAAGAACTCTTGGAACTAAGGCTGCCTCTGGGATCCTGAAATCCTGCTGCTCTGAGTGCAGTGGTTCCTCTAGGATGGTTCAGGATTTGTTGCCTTCACAGGAGCAGACAGTATAGGTGTCTGCCCCAGCCAAAAGGATCAAGCAAGGGGTACAAGGGGAGTGGTATTCCGGAGGGCTACATATATTTCAATGTGCATCCCCAGGCTTACTAACCAGCATGGCCCCTGTTCTTATTTAAGGATCTGCCCCGTCCAGCAGGACAGTAAACAGGGGTTCAGGGATATCACCTAAAAGAGAGAAAGGTGAAACACAAGTGAACACAAAGAACAGCAGCTTGTTTATAGGCTGATCAAACTGCTGATTTTACTTTTTTCACACAGGGGTTATATGCACATAGAGGTAGGCTGTGGGTAAGCGGATGATGCAGGAGCATAGGTGTTCAGGGGGAGTACATATATCTTCCAGAACAGAGTATCAGTTGGGTGAAGGTTCAGGAGACAGGTCACTATGACTCTGCCTATGATTCACTTGTCCTTATCTAAGTTGGTACTATCCACCAAGGCTACACAAGGTTTATGATTATCCACAAGACCTATGACTGAAAGAGTTAAAAATTTTCAAACCTTCCACAGATGGAGTCAAGAGTGCAGATCAACTTGTTCTGCACTCTGGGTCCTAGGAAACTAGCTACAAAATAGATAAGAATAGGGTTTGAGCTGAGAGTTCAGGTCAGTGTGCCTGTGCACCCTGGATACTAGGAACTGAACTGACCACAAGATAGATTGAGTAGAGTTTGAGCTGGGAGTTAGCTTGCCCATGCACCCTGGATACCAGGAACTGAACTGAAATAGGGTTTGATTCTTAAGAGAACAAAGAGATATTTCACTCCTGACAGTTTATTGAACCTGTCACGGAAGCTGAACACTGGACAGGTGCTTTCTATAGATACTTAATCATGATTTCCCCCCTCTTCTACCTGGGTTGCAGTTTTTCCCTTTAAAAGCTCTAGCTCTTCTCTGGAGTGGGGGTCATACTTCATTGCTTGCCTCTGCGTAGGACAGGCTAGAAGTGCGGCCTCAACGCGGTGAATCAAATATACCTCTTGTTAATTGCATCAAGTTCGGTGTCTTGCAGTTATTGGGGTGGCCGTGAATTCCCGAGAACAGGGAAGGAGTTACTCCCTTTCTGGCAGGCCTTACATGACTACTTGTTCTCATCCAGGCTGGTAAATTTTCATCAAAGCTGCCTGTTTACAATATCTTATAGCTATCTGCTTCAGTGTTTTTCCACAGAGACCCAAGACTTTGTGTAAGCAGGCTGACTTAGGCCTATTGCTGATTTTAGACCTTCAGTGTATAAGCTGGGCCGCCCCTGACAAGGATCTGATTTACAGCAATTCATGCTAAGCTTTTATTTTAAAAATGTTTACATGTTACACTAGTGTGTCTTTCAAAACATATTCCAGAATTACAACTATGGACAAATTTTATGATGCTACTGTAAGTAGATTATAAGTAAACATTTTCATAGCATGAAGTTAGTCATAGTGTGTTTACCTTGTAGGACCATGAAGTTAGATATGAAAAAATGAAAATGTGAAGGATACTTATGTAATAATAAAAAGCTTTAAAACATAAATAGGGGCAGGAAAATCTACAAGCAAAAAAGATGTTGAAAGAATGCGAATGCCCAGGAGATGCTCACTGTGGAAGTAAGGCCAAGGATCTCAGAGGAAGACAAAACAGATGCCAAAGACAATGATAACTCAGAGCTTTATAGGGAAGTTGTCTTTCTCCCCTTCTTTCTATGGAATGAACACAATATGGGTTTATATAGACTAAAATAGCCTCCAACTGGTGGAAATTGCTAATTGAGAATGGCAAGGTACTAATTTACTTTATTAATGTATAAATGCAAAGTATAAATTATAAATATGTATATATTTTAATTTATCCTGTCTTATTTCATGTGCATGTGTGTGGATGGATAAATAGTGTATATGTGGAATTAAAGCTGTATGAGGAGCTAAGGGAAGTAGGAAGAAAAAAAGTACTCCTAAAATTTGTAAAGGAAAAAATAAGAAAAACATCTGACTGACCCTTAAGTAAAGAAACTTCTCCAAAATAAAATGGAATTCATAAAAATTTCTATGAGAAATAATATATTAAATTTACACATTTAAGTTCATTTAAATTTGTGTCAATTATCAAAATGTAATGTAGACAAGAATAAATGAAGACAAAGTATTTATAAGAAAAACTCTATAATAATGCTATGTACATTCACAGTTGAAACCTATTGTCTCAAATTTCCTAAATTACAGGTCATTTGAAATCAATTCCTTGAAATAAATTTCCAATATTTTTGAAAGATAGTGAAATAATATAAAAATGTATCTAAAGAGTTTATGAACACATGAAGAGCAAAAGAACTTAAACTATTCTCTTACTCTATTCATAGAGGGGTCATCCCTACCCTCCAATTTGGTGCCAAGGTCAAATGTAACCCAATGGTTCCCAAGGAGAGATACGTCTTTACTGGCTATAAGGAAGGATGACTGTGTCGCAGCAGCAGAGGCTTGCCAGGAATCTGAGCACTGCACATTGCTCCATGAGAACTTTAAGAAAACCTGTGGCAGAGGAACAGCCCAATGTCACACCCTTAGCGGCCGACTGATGTGTGTGGGCCTAAGACAGAGTCTGAGACGGACCGTTTTGTGGGACTGTCGGTGCAGTCTTCCTTTAGAAAGAGACTGTGTTCAGATTTGGAAAAGCTTGTTTGGAGACATTTGCATACAGGATATTCAAATCAATCAAATTCCCACCCTCAGTCAAGGCAGCAGAGACGGATTCAAAGAGGATGCAGCTTCAGGTTGGTATTTAAAGAAAGAATTGAGAAACATTAAAGAGAACCATAAAAAAGAGTTAACTAAAGAATATTTAATTTCTGATTCTATTTGTCATTTCTACCTTGAAGGTTATTATTCAATTTCTGTTGGGAATTAAATATTTGTAAATCTCCATATCATGACAATGATCAAAGGGTATCAGGAAAATTGAAGCAAAGCAAATACTTTGGCATATTGCCAGTTAAAGGAAGAGGCAGGTGTAGTGGTGCATGCCTTTAATCCCAGCACTCAGGTGACTTCTAGGAGAGCCAGAGCTACACAGTGAAACTCTATCTTGGAAATTGAGAGAGCAGAGAGAGAGAGAGAGAGAGAGAGAGAGAGAGAGAGAGAGAGAGAGA